>JASVEL010013010.1:0-153148 GCA_032618575.1 Nicotiana noctiflora
CTGGCTCATAGCCCATAAAAGTACACAACCATCCGAGAAGGAGGTTCACTGGCTCAAGAATAGCCAATATCACAATATATCAACAAGTCGGACTAAGCCATAGTCCCCAATCACAATCGACCCCGCACTCAAAGGGGAGTACGTGTCTCACCGCTATACAACGTCACAAAGTGGTATACCGGGGTTTCGAACCCGCTGGTCATCACCCACATCCATTACTCACCTCAATTCGGCTCGACGACTAATCCGCGATGCCCTTTCCACGAGAATCAACCTCTGCAGGCGTAGAATCTGATCAAATATAGTAGAAATACATCAAAATAGGCCAATGGGATGATACCGACTCAAAAACAATTCAATTTACACCGAAAACTACAAAGTTGCCAAAACTCGACTTTCGGTACGCTTCTCGAAAAATTACGAAAGTCACATATTCGGAACCCTCGTCTCAACACGAGTCTAAGAATATAAAATTTACCAAAATCGGACTCCATTTGCCTATTCAAATGAGTAATTTTCCATAATTTAGGCCTAGGGCTAAAATCCCCCTTTAATCTTCCATTAACAGAGAAATACCCAAAGATTCCATGATAAAATACTGTAATTAGGCCATAAAACTTACCTCCGATGAATACTCGATGAATTTCCAGCAATCTTCCGTGAGTTTCTCTCTCTAAGACTCAAAAATGGAGGTTTTATGACTAAACCCGCGACTGGTCTGTGTTCTGGAATTTAATTCACTGCCTGCCCAATTATCTCTACGCGTTCGCGTGACCTCCCACGGGTCCGCGATGCACAGCCCAGCTTACCCTTCGCGAACGCGACACTGCACCACACGTTCGCGATGACCAATTTCCTCAGCCGCCAGAATTAACTCTATGCGAACGTGACCTCAGGGACGTGAACACGGTGCGTCCCAAACTCCTCCTACGCGAACGCGACATCCAGGACTCGAACGCGAAGCTTCCCTGCTTCCTCCTACGCCAACGTGAAGCCCAGTATCGCGAACACGATGCTTAACTTAACCCTGCCTATGCGAACGCGGGCCTTGCCTCGCGAACGCGAAGGCTTATTTTCTGTTGCACTGAAGCTGCAATTTTCTGCAGACTTCTAAGTCTCAAAATGCCCGGATGATGGTCCAAATTCACCTCGAGGCCCCCGGGACCCCAACAAAAACCACCAACATACTCCAAAATACGATACGAACTTGTTCCAATCCTTAAAACACGCCCTCAAACAAAGAAAACATCGAATCCAAGCAAATTCAAGCCTAAGTTTTCATCTAAACTTCTGAAACCAACATTCAATCAAAAACCCGACCAAACAACGTCCGAATGACCTGAAAATTTGCAGACATATCCAAAATCACATAACGAAGCTACAAAAATTGTCGGAATTCCATTCCGACCCCCGGACCAAAATCTCACCTACCGATCGGATTTCGCCAAAATTCAACCTTAGCCAATTCAAGCTTATTTCTACACCGAGCCTCCAAATTCAATTATGATTGCTCCCCTAAGTCACAAATCACCTTCCGAAACTAACCAAATCATCAGAATCCGATTCTGAGCACTCTAACTAAATAGTCAACTCCAGGTTGACTTTCCATATTCAAGGTTCATTCAAAAAGGCTATTTGCCTCATTTTCAACCAGAATCACTCCTAACTCACCCGATAGACTCTAACACTGATATAAAAGCATAAAACATATAAATGCAAAGCACCGGGGTGGTAATTCCCGTGACGACGGGTCGGGTCGTCACAATTCCATTCTTTGCAAAACCGTCACTTTTCTTCTTAATTTTTACGAATTAAAAAACAACTAAATGCAATTACATTTTAATTAGGATTATGATAGGAACTGTAATTTAATTTCATTTAGATCAAAAAACTACCCATTCCTTCAAAACCATCAGTTTTCTTCCTAATTTATAGCAATTTCTTCCAAATTTATAGAAAGATAAAAAAAGGAGTTACAAATTTATTTTTATTAGGATTAGGATATGAAGAATATTTTTTTAAAAATGAAATTAAAAACGATTAAATTTGCCTTATAACCGTTACTTTTTTTCAAATTTATATGAAGTAAAAAATAGGAATTATAATTTTATTTTGAGTATTATTAGGATAAGAAGATATATTTATTTTATTTTTTTAAAAACGTAAACGCTTCATTAGCCTTCATGACCGTGACCTTTGAATTACTTCTGTATTATACTGAGTTTTTCCATTTAATTATTTAATTTGTTGAAAGGTGAAATAAAATTAAAATTAAAACCCTTTCTAACCGTGACTTTTAACTGCCTTTCCATCTTCCCTTAAAGTAAACCTAAATTAACGCTGGAAATATACCATGCCTTCAACCCACTTTCCCACGAATTTCATTACCTCAACTGTGATTTACACGTCTGTGTTGCAACTGTACAAACGTGGAAATACATATATCTTCCACAACTACATAACCTTCAATCCTAATGTTCATTCTTATATAAAGATTTATACAAAACTTACGTCCCTACGCAAAAGATGGCTACTCACATTGATTTCATCAAAGATATAACTATTTCGAAGATGCAATAGAAGTTAAAAGTTCGTGTTGTCCGTTTGTGAAAAGTATCAGATCGTTTTAATCCAGGCACTATTTTCTCGATTGAATTGGTTCTACAAGATGAAAATGTATTTTAATTATTTTTTTACCTTACTAATTCAAGTTCATTTATTTTGATCATCCAAATTGTTATATCATTATATCATACAAGTTATTGTTGAAAATAAGTTATCTGATATATTTTGTTTTGCTTATTATTTGCTGCTCAAATTTCCGTTTCTTTCTCTTTGACGCAAACATAGGTACTTGATTATTGTTAGTAATCATTCTGAAATTTTTATTTACAGTATTCTTTCCCATGAAAGGATATTAACTACAGCACCTATTTGTGTTCATTACAAGAGTGTAACTTTTGATAGAATGGAAAATCAAGTGTATTTTTTTGGATGAGAACAAAAAAAAGGATTACTACAACATCTACATATATTTGTTGGAGATTACCATACATCTTAAGTAGCTTCACAGGTATTCTGACCTTTTTTCAAATGCTAATACAATGCAATTCATTCTTATGTACCAACCTATATTATTCTCAACAAAATTCATCTATTAATTTTAGAATAACTCCTTCTGTATTCGATCGCTAATTCTAATTGCAATGAGCATAGTTTTATTGTCTCATTAAACTCTTTTTTTCTTAAAATTAATCCGCGCATCGCGCGGACACTATACTAGTTTGTATTGAAAATCCTAGAGTGCCTATACGTGTGTGTGAGAGATCGTGGGATAATGGGAAAAATGGGGTTATGGGCCGTGAGTGGCGGGGGAAGTTGAGATTTGTTAGCTAAATTTTTTGAGATAAAGTTTGATATAACAAACTTTTATCTCTTTTAACGTAATGTTTTTTAAATTAATTTTTTTGTCTTTTATTTTAAAAGATAAATTAAACTATAAATATAAGAAGATTAACTAACATTTCTTACTCCCTCCGTTTCAATTTATGTGAACCTATTTCCTTTTTAGTCCGTGCAAAAAAAAATGACCCCTTTCCTTATTTGGAAATAATTTACTTTTATGCAATGATTTATAGCCACACAAATTAAAGATGCTTCATTTTACACCACAAGATCAAAAGTCTTCTCTCTTTACTTAAACTTCATACCCAATCAAATGGGTTCACATAAATTGAAACGGAGGGAGGACAATATAAGAAAAAATTAAATATTTACATGTACTTTAAATAATACTAAAAATAAAAAATAATAAAAAGATACCATAAATTACTATTAAAATTCTAAATAAATGAAACCAAATACATATATATATATATATATATATATATATATATATATATATATATATATATATATATATATATATGGAGGCTTTGTCTTTATCTTGATGTATCGTGTGAAGAAGATTTTATCTGACAATATTAATGAATAGCAGTAAAAAAAACTATATATTTGTTTATTTTATGGTATTTTTTTTATAAAGATAGATTATATATAAAAACAACACTAACACATACAGAGAGTTTCTTGCCTCTTTTGTAACTGCTGGGGTAAGTGATAAATAGTAGTAGTTCTATTATTCAAGTTACTATTACAGTCTTCCAAAATATAAGTAGTACTAATATTTATATCATAAGGATTTTGTGGAATAAATCGTGCCGTAGTTCCTTATTGAGAAAGATCTCTTAATGTCGCATTACTTGATTTTCTGCTTGAGTATATAAGGCGTGCTTTGATAATTTCTTAACTTTAAAAGTAATTTTAGAAAAGCTCTTCAAGTTTTAAAAAGCAACTTACCTCTTTGATAAGGGACAGAAAAATCCTGCTGAACCTGAAACTGGGGGCAATAAAGGAAAGTTTCACGGGCAAAATGTGAAAGTGAAATGTTTCCCCACATGAAATAGGAAGAAATTCATAATTGCATATGGGAAAAAAGCTATCTTGAAAGTTTGTGACAAAGTGCCTTTTAATGAAAGAAATATGCTAAACTCTTTTTTAAATAAATACAAAAAAATTTAGCTTTTGCTTTATATTTTCTAGAAAGAAATTGCTCATCCACAAAAAGTTGTATATCTTTTACCTTAAAATATGTCAGTCTAGTGACCCAATCTTTGGAAATTAATACTATATCTAAGAAATTATTCTACCGAATATATAAAAAAGATGCTAGGGTTAGTACCCATCACACGAGAGTAAAATGACAAAGTGCCTTTATACCATGGTCAACTTCGATTAAATGCTTCTACATCTAAAGCAAAGGGAGTGAACAAGATTAAATAATAAAATCTTGATAATCTATTTATTATTTCAACTATGCCTTATAAAAAGAATTAAGTGGTCATTGCAAATATAATATGGTTTACAAGTTCGGAGTCGAATCCTACAGAGAACTAAGGCTTAGCTACAGTCATTTCATATCGCTAAGAAACACAAGCTTGAACAATTCCTAAGTTATAAATAAGAAGATTCTTGTGTATAACTAATTAACTAGCAAATTAAATAAAAAATTAACAACTAAAGATATTAAGGGTTGGAGACAAAATTAAGGAGGTCTATTATGATTTTCCTAATTGTCGGAATTCGTCCCGCTGCGTTTTCTATAAATTTGCCTAAGTTTTCTCTATTGATTATGAGCTCTCTGAGAGTCGTAATTCTTCCCGAGTAACTACCACAATTTACTACACATATTCTCCCGAATTATACTAGCTGGCATTAAGTACGGTTCACTCATATCGCACCAAGGTTTCATTATCCCTAATCGCACCTTTAAACCCTCCATATTGATCCCTTATATATGTTAGGAGTGATGTTATTCAATAACTGTCTAGTTATGCACTCTCTCCCGAGTAATACACACTAAATTGGCACAGTCGATCGGGAGCTCTTCAACCGACCACAATAATAACGTAGTTAAACAAATCGAGAAAATACTACGGCAAATCTATATTAACTTAACAAGAAAATCATCTTTCAATAGATTCCATCAAAATCCTAGATAACAAATTAATTATTCATAATAGTATGAGATAATTATAATACTATACTTCATTACCAATAATAGAAATAGGAAAAAAAAAGTGAAAAACTCGTAGAAGAATTTTCCGCCTTGTTCCTAATATGTTCTTGCCTCCTTAGTTCGAATCTCCGATCTCTATGGTCAAATCTACTGTAAAAACAACTCTCTCTCAAAATTAGTGTTTAATGACTATTTATATGTGAAGGGACAAACCTAGATGAAAATAACCAAATTCAAAACCAATTAAAAAACAAAATAGGCCTTAAAACCCGAAACACGCAACGCCTGGCGTTACCCTGGCGGCGCGAGCTCTAACGCGAGCAAGTTTCTTCTTTTTTCAATTCGCTCCTTCTTTTCTTAGCTGCCAAACTTTGCCATTTCTTTTCTCTTCTTTTTCAATTCATTTGCATTGTTTCTTTTTGTCTTCTTTTGATTTCTTTTGTACCCTAATTAAATAATTATAATTTTATTTTTGTAGTGTATAAAATATACATAAAAATTTTACTTTGCTCCCAATTATATCTTCAACATACTTATACATAAAATAATTCAATTAAGCACAAATATAATATAGTTTAGTATTAAAGCCCCGAAATGTAAGATAAATATGTTCAGATAATTAATAGTGGTAATACTGATGTGGACTAATGTTGTAGGCTAGTCTTGTTAGTTTTTAGTTTGGGTTATATTCTATAACTGGGCATGGCCCAATTTGCATTTATGTTTTTCCATTTTAGTTAGGATAAGTGGGTCATTTTTGTATAGAGAAGAACAAAGATCTTCTTTTAGAACATTTCATTCTCTAAAACTTTCTCTGTAGATAACTGTATATTTCAGCCACGGTTGCTAAAACTCAAGCTTGAGCTTGCATTCTAACATGGTATCAGAGCAGGAGGCATTGATTCTGGTCCTTCAATCCTTTTCCGATGCTAAGCTCGTAATCCTTCATTCGAATTCTTAATTTCGCACCTAAGATCATTTTTGTTTTTTTTCCTTCAAATTTGCTCTCCCGTCTCTCGATTTGAGGTTCAAACGTCCTAATTTCAACATAAATTGTGAGATTTTTCTTCAAAATGTGAGAATCTCTGCGTCGATTGGAATTGTTCGGATATCTAGGGTTTTGATTGTCAATTTCCATCTGGCTGAGTTTATCTGGTGTATTAGGGTTTCTCATTGGAGCTTATTTCGAAGATTAGGGTTCCTCAATTGCTGCTTGAAGGCCGTCTCCTTTCGACCGCGAAGGTGTTAGTAACACTGTCTCTTTATCCTGCTCCTCCTCCTTTAAGAAGGTCCACTAGGGAACACAAACCTCCATATCTTCAAACTTATGTTTGCAACTCATCTTCAGTTGACTCCACATCTGATCCTCCACCTCCTATTTCTAGTCAGTTGCATGTTCTTGAGCCCTAAACTTATTCTCAGGTAGCAGTTGTTCCAGAATAAAAAAAAATACCATGAGAGCTGAATTTGAGGCTTTAGAAGCTAACAACACATGGCAAGTTATTCCTTTGCCCATTGGGAAGAAGCCTATAGGCTGAAAATGGGTCTATAAGGTTAAGTATAAAGCTGATGGTAGAATTGAAAGGTATAAGGCTAGGTTAGTGGTTCGGGGTGATACTCAAGTTGAAGGTATTAATTTTTATGAAACTTTTTCTTCAATTGTAAAAATATCTATTGTCAAGACTCTTGTTGTCATGTCATTTAAGAAAGGATGACCCCTGTTTCAATTGGATGTTAATAATGTTTTTTGCATGGTGATCTGGATGAGGAAGTGTATATGAGAACTTCCTCATGGTTTGTCTGTTTCTTCCCCTTCTTCTTCTGTCCCTTTAGTATGCAAATTGCAAAAATCTCTTTATAGTTTGAGGCAAGCATCTAGACAATGGTATGTCAAACTATCACAAGCATTACAGTCTAGAGGATACAACCATTCCTAAAATGACAATTCTCTATTTACCAAGGGTTCAGGTGATTCCTTGGTTATTATAGTTGTGTATGTGGATGACATTATCTTAACTGGAACTGATATGCATGAAATTATTTCTTTAAAGTGATTTCTTCATGGTTGCATTGGAAAAAGGTTTTATGACGTGGCAAGACACATGGAATGGTCAAAAGGTTATTACTCCGAAAGATAATAAATAAATAAAAGATGTGAGGAGACAAATTAGACACGGGACGTAATTCAACTACGAGTCTCGTGCCTGTTTAGAATGGATTGAAATGTAATTTTAAAGACAAAGGATACAAAGAGAAAGTAGATACGAGTTCTGTATCAATTCAAGACATTCAAGGGCGACGGATCAAAAAGCATTTAAAGCATGGATTTGGAGGCAGAAAGAAGTCCAAATTCAATCATTAAGTACCTGATACATTGAAGAATTGACATTTAATAAGAATGATTGTGTAACGACCTATTCAATATCATTTATTACTCATAATTATGTCATTAAACCCTAGGTTTCATTCTTCTACCTAGAGTAAGCTATAAAAGGAGGAAGTTATACCAATTGTAAGCACGACCAACTATTGAAAGCATACTGAAATACAATTTTTCTTTACTGTGCATTCTAATTATTGAAAGCCTATTACATTCTTCGGTCTCTTGATTATTAGTAACCCGATTTTTTCCTTTATTTTATAGTTTTAATCGAAATCTCATATTTTGGTTAAACAAATTGGTCCCGTTACCAGGAATAATGTTGTTGGAAATCAGATCCCTCATCTCCAAAGGGATTTACACAATGTTAACGTAATTCCTTCCAATTCAACTTCTTCACACCAATCTCGTGAAGATACTCTTGCACCAAATACACCATTTCAAAAAAGAACATTCAATGTCATCAATGGAGGAGAGAATATTTACAAAGTAATGTAGACGGCTTCAAATAAAATCTTTAAAGTGGTTATTACACACGGGAAGTGAGTACGCCAAACCTTAGAGGATGAAAGTATGAGTTTTGATGATGCAGATACAGAAGGAATGATCATTCCTCACTGGTTATATCATTACTCGTACACGATACCAATGTAAAGCGAGTTTAAATTGATCCAGGAAGTTCTATCAACATCATTTTGCTAAGAGTATTGCAGGAAATACAAGCTGAAGATAGAATGATACCCAAAGCGCATACGTTATCAGGTTTTGACAATACAAACGTGATAACAATAGGCGAATTAATTCTAACAACTTATGCTACAGGTGTCGTTAAAGAAACTAAATTTCAGGTAGTTAATATAGAGATGACATATAACTTAATCATGGGGAGACCATGAATTCATGATATGGATGTTGTCTCATCAACTCTACATCAAGTTGTCAAGTTTCCATCACCTTGGGGAATATGTCAAATTCGAGGAGATCAACAAATAGCCAGGAGTATCAACGTTTTGGCAAGTATGAGTACCGTAGGAACAGTTGGAGGCAATAACAACCAAATTTCAATTGAAAAATAGATTTAGACTCGAGACCTGATGTCATTCAGGAACCCAAGTAAAACGAAAACATCAAGGCAACAATAGAGGAGCTCGAAGCAGTAATACTATTTGAGCAATGGCCTGAAAGGAAAGTTTACATAGGAGTTAATCTAAGGCCTGACTTTGCGAAGTATGTTAATTGAATTTTTAAAAATTAATGGGGACTGTTTTACTTGGTCCCATGCTGATATAACAGGTATACCACCGGAGGTGATGACTCATAAACTCAACGTGGATCCATCTTTTGTTCCAATCAAGCAGAAGAAAAGAAAGCAAGGATCTTTCAAGAATCAAGTAATTCAAGATGAAGTTCAGAAATTATTACAAATTAGGTCAATCAGCGAGGTAAAGTATCCTAATTGGTTATCCAATACGGTGGTCGTACCTAAGAAAAATGGTAAGTGGCGAGTTTGCGTAGATTATACTGATCTAAATAAAGCTTGCCCGAAAGATTCTTTCCCTTTACCCCATATAGATCAAATGATAGATGTAACTGCAGTCATGAACTTCTAAATTTTTTAGATGCATATTCGAGGTACAACCAAATTAAAATGCACCCCGATGATGAAGAAAAGACTTCTTTCATCACAGATCGGGGGACTTACTGTTATGAAGTAATGTCCTTTGGTCTAAAAAATGTTGGTGCAACCTATCAAAGGTTAGTCACTAAAATGTTTCAGGAACATTTAGGAAAAACTATGGAGGTATACAGAGATGATATGCTTGTCAAAACCCAGCATTCTACTGATCACATGTCTCATTTATCTGTCATATTTGAAATTTTGCATAAATACAATATGAAGCTTAACCTAGAAAAATGCGCATTTGGTGTAGCCTCAGGTAAATTTTTGGGTTATCTTGTTTCTAACCGTGGTATCGAGGTAAATCCTTCTCAGATTAAAGCAATCGATGAAATACCTATTATCCTTACAAATGAAAAAGAGGTTCAACGATTGACTGGAAGAATCGCGGCCCTAGGGAGATTTATTTCCAAGTCTTCTGAAAATGCTTTAAATTTTTCTCAGCACTTAAGAAACATGATCATTTCGAGTGGAATGAAGATTGCCAACGAGCCCTTATGGATTTGAAAATCTATTTGTCAAACCACCCTCTATTGGCGAAGCCAAAGGAAGGTGAAAAGTTACTTATTTATTTGGCAGTTTCAGAAGTAGCGGTAAGGGCTATTTTAATTCGTGAAGACCAAGGTAAACAATCTCCTATCTATTATGTAAGTAAGACCTTATTAGATGCGGAGACAAGGTATCTGCAGTTGGAAAAGTTAGCGTTAGCTTTAATTATGGCATCTAGGAAATTAAGGCCTTACTTCCAGTGTCATCCTATTGTTGCAGTTACAGCTTTTCCATTATGAAATATTTTGCATAAGCATGAACTGTCAGGTAGATTAGCAAAATGGGCTACAGAATTAAGCGAATATGAAATAATTTATCAACCTAGAACTGCTATCAAATCCCAAGTACTTGCAGATTTCGCAGCTGATTTTAATCAGGGGATACATTTAGAGGCAGAAAAAAAAATTACAAGTTTTTAATTGTGCGAACCCGGGGATTTAGACATTGTTTGCTAATGGTTCATCTAATGTAAAGGGGGCAGGCTTAGAAATTGTTCTAATACCACCAAGGGGAGAAACAATTAGACAGGCTATAAAATGTCACCCTATTACTAATAATGAAGCAGAATATGAAGTTGTGATTACAAGTTTGGAATTGGCACTCGAACTCGGCATCAAGCAAATCATAATCAAAAGTGATTCTCAGCTGGTAGTAAATCAAATACTGGGGACTTATGTAGCCAGAGAAACCAGAATGCAGGATATCTCGAGAAGGTGCGAGAATTAGTAAGACAATTCAAAACTTGGAAGGTAACGCAGATTCCAAGGGATGAAAATGCAGAAGTTGATGCTTTGTCCAACCTCGCATCTGTGGTAGATATAGCAAATGATGCAAATGCTTCGATTATATATTTATTCCATTACATTCTCGAACCTGATACGAACGAGGTAAATTTTAATCATTTAACTTGGGATTGGAGGAATGAAATTATTGCTTTTTTTGCAGTATGGAACCATACCTAATGATAAAACAAAGGCTCATGCATTACGTAAGAAAGCTGCCCGTTATTGTTTATATCAAGGAAATCTTTATCGAAAAATGTTCGGAGGTCCTCTAGCAAGGTGTCTTGTCCTTCACAGACGGAGTATGTAATGAGAAAAATACATGAAGGATATTGTGGAAATCATGCGAGAGGTAGATCGTTGGTAAAAATGTTGATACGGGCCGGGTATTATTGGCCTAAAATGGAGGAGAAAGCAAACGACTTCGTATCTAAATATAATAAATGTCATAGGTACGGAAATAATATGCATAGACCAGCTAAATTACTACACTTAGTCATAGCTCCATGGCCCTTTATGAAATGGGGGATGGATATCGTGGGTCCATTACCTCAGGCAAAAGGACAGGTAAAGTTTCTACTTGTGCTTACTGACTATTTCACTAAATGGGTAGAAGCAGGGGCATTTAAGCAGGCACGAGAGAAAGAAGTTAAAGACTTTATTTGGAGAAATATAATATGCCACTTTAGGGTTCCAAAGGAAATTGTATGCGATAATGGTCCATAGTTCCTAGGAGCACAAATTACAGAATTCTTTGAAAGCTGGCAAATCAAAAGAATAACATCGACACCATATCATCCGGTGGGTAATGGACAAGCGGAATCCACGAACAAATATCAATAATTTAAAGAAAAGATTGCAAGATTCAAAAGGCAATTGGCCTGAAGTTCTACCAGCTATGTTGTGGGATTATTGGACAACTACAAAAACACGTACGGGGGAAACCCCATTTTTGATAGTTTATGGTGCAGAAGCTCTGATTCCAGTTGAAATAGGAGAACCAAGTATAAGATATGATCAAGCAACGGAGGATTCAAACAATAAAGAGTTACGAGTTAATCTTGATTTGATTGAAGGAAGGGGAGAAGCATCATTGATAAGAATGGTGGCTCAAAAACAAGTGATTGAATGATACTATAACCGGAAAGCACGTCTCACATTCTTTAAAACTGGGGACTTTGTGCTCAAAAAGGTGTTTCAATCTACAAAGGCTGCTAATTCAGGAAAGTTAAGTCCAACATGGGAAGGACCATATAGAATCTGTAACATTGCGAGAAAAGGCGTGTATGAGCTAGAAACTATGGACGGAAAAATTCTACCTTCACATTGGAATGTTGTACATTTAAAAAGATATTACTTCTAAGGGGCTAGACACGGTCAGGTATCTTCATGTCAAATTATTTTAAATTATTAAGGTTTTACTAACAATTTTAGATGTTAGGCAAAATCCCTAACCCGTGCCAAATGATGAGCCACAACCTGCATGGCAAAATAAAATATTCTTAAATTCTAAGCCTAGGGTTATATCAATCTGATGGAAATACATACGGGTAGGCGGTCTTCATCTAAAATTGTACCTCCGAGTCCCACATATTTTCTGTTTCAGGATAAGGACCATCATATGAGTAACCAAGTGTTCAAGGCTTCATTCATCAACGCTCAAACACTTGGGGGACTATACAGTATATATAGATTCGTGCAGAGAAATAGATGCGGGTTCATAGAGAAAAAGAGATACGGGTATTCAAGCAAAAGTTGACTAAATTCAGCTGCAAATTTCCACGTATCAAGATTCAATTGTGAATAGCTACGTACACAACATTCTTCAATGTTATTTTACATAAAATATTTTCAAATGTTGTAAGGGCTATGGTTATGTGATAAAACATGTTACAATAAGAAAAAACCTTGTATATTTTATATAAAAAAATCTGTTGCACGAAAAACAGTTGCGAGGAAGTCATAGACGTACTACAACGCATGTATCATTCAAACATTTGCTCAAGTTCATGAATACAAACTTGTCAAAGTTATATAAAAAAAAGCATGTGTTTCCTATTTCTTTCATCGTATTATATCACCATTATGAAGTTGAGACGTCTTCTTCATTAAGTGTCAATATATAAAAAGGGCCTTCTTTTTATAATCCTCATGTTCATAATTCCATGAGTAGAATCATAAAGTATTTTCAAAGGGTAAACATGTGAAACTATTCTATAAGTCCTAAACATGAAAATAGGCAAGAATAGAACACAAAAATGTATTAATTAACCTCTAAAACAAAAAAGACTAAAGGAAAAGGGAAATTTAGTCATTCAAGTATAATCGTTTTTAAACAAATACCCCATTATGAGAACTGGGGACTTCAACACAAAAATCCTTTAACAAGGATTATACCACCAAATAAAAAAAACAGCAATAAACTAAAACTTTTTAACTGGTCACTGGGGGAGTTAGAACATCAGAGGTTGCAACATGAGCAGTAGCCAGGGGAGCCTCAAGTTCCATGGGTCACGATGAAAGTGGTTCATCCTCAATCACTTGAATCACTACTTCAGCCACTCCAGTAGCAGCTTCACAATCCAGCGGATCAACCGCTTCAGGAGTTCCACACATTGGAGAAGAAATGTCAAAGGGTTACTGAGGAGTGTCAACAGGTTGGTTACTCTTCTCAATCGCATCTAAGATTTTGGATAATTCAGATTGTAAGTTAAAACTCTCTTGAGTAGCCTCTAATAATGCATCACGACGCGATCTAAAAAATCCCAGTTAACCTCGTAATTGAAATTCTCTGCAAAAGAATTATACTCCTTCTCCAAAGATTCATAATCCTTTTCCCATGTAGCAAGAGAGTTTTTCATTGACTCTTATTCAGTTAGTTGGGAATCGAGAGAAGTCTTGAGTGAAATGTTGGAACTCTCCAAAGCATGAACTTTGTCTGAAGAAATCTTCAAGTCAACCCGAGCTTGATTCAAGTTCTGCTCCAATTCTCTGGCATATTCCTCTTTTCTCTCCATAAGCAATTTAAGCCCCTTGGTTTCTTCATTAGCCCTTGACAATGATTCGTTTAAGGTATATTTATCCTTTTTCACCAGACTTAAGGTGGCTTGAGAGATCCCTAAGTCAGAGTATAAAGTACGATTTTATCGTTCCAAACGGGCTTTGTCATCTAGAAGCTCATCCATATTCATTAAAGCACCTTCATTTTGCTCCTTCCAATTTTGAGCTTCAAGTTGGGCTTCTTCAATGGCTTTTGCGGATTCCCTAGCCTTTCTTTCCAAAGAAGTGATCCTCCCCATTAGCTCAGTACCAATCAAATTAGCCTACAAATATAAGACACAAAAATAAGCACCTACGGTGAGAGGAAAGCTAATACTCAATTTTAAAAGAAATTACCTTTAAAGATGAATGAACTATGTCATTCATTAAAGTTAAGCAGCTATGGCTTTCCATCTTTCTCCTCTCTATATCTCCGATCAAGGGCTCAAGCCAGATATCAACACTACCAGTCTTCCTCAAAAGGCTATGAGTGGCAGGTACTTCAAGTGTGACTTTTCTCATAGTCATACTGCTGCTACTCGGGCCAGTTTTCGAACGCACTAAAGAGGAAGAAGGGGCAGTGGAAGGAGGAGTAGTAGAAGAGGAAAAAATGGCAGAAGGTACGGGAGCAGAATGGGAACAGACACGAGAATTGGAATTGATACGGGAATAGAAGCATTCACTAAAAGTGAAGGAGCGAAAGAAATCAATGTGGGATCAAAAACACTTACGGGTGGAGATGATGTAAAAGAGATAGGAGAAACAGGAATTGAGGAAGATAAGGGAACTTCATTTAAAATAGGACCCGGCTCTCCACCTTCGAGATTGTCAATAGAAAGACAGTGAGAAGACTCACTAAAGTCTATTGGTGTAGCCTCTTTATCAATCAAAACAGGCTCGGCAGGGGAGGCACGAGCAGGAGCATCCTCAATCTCATTTCCCTCAGTAACACATCTCCTTACTCTTGGCCTAGGTAATGGCGAGGTACCTTCTTCTTCTTCGGTATTAGCATCGACTGCCAATATGTTTCTCTTCGCTGCTATTAAGGCCTTAGTCTTGTCTAAATCAAGAAAAGCATTGGCAGCAGTGCGCATAGCTAAAGCAACGTCAGGTAACATCCCTCTTATGCTGAACCCTGTTATAAAAAGGAAGAAAATAGGGAAAATGAATACAATTTTATTAAAAATTGGATTTACTATATGCATTTAAGAATAAAAACATACATACCGTGTGTTTTCACTTTCCAATCGTGAAGAGAGGAAAAAGATTTCCAAGTCCTTTCCTCTCTAGGAGAAACTTTCAAAATTAAGTCTACCGAACCACGGAAGTTTGGAATAGGCTCCACATCTCCCATGGTTGCTACAAAAAAACTAAAAAAGGGATGAGATCAAAGAGAAAATCAAAATCTCTAAAAATAGACATGTAAAAGTAACTAGAAGCTTACGTGCAAAGTTCCACTTCTCAGGAAAGGGAATGTTTGTCTCACCTAGCAAATTCACTGTGCGAATAGCAATGTAACGTAGATACCATCCACGGTCATTAACATCATCAAGGTTTACTAAAACCTTTTTACTCCTCACAGTTAAGGTAAAGAAACCATGACGCATCAAGTTGGGATGGTATAAATGAATGAGATGGGCAAAGGTAAAATAAATTTTGGCCTTTGTAGATAGAAATCTCAAGCAGGCCACCGCCCTTCATACTAATGAACCGACTTGACCTAAGCAGATATTGAAGAAACGGCAGAAATCAAGGATAACTGGATCTAGAGCAGGCTTTAACCCCCAAGTAAAAGGATAGGTATAAACAAAGGAATACCCATTCCTAAAGGATGAAATCCTCTGATTTATGGTAGGAATTGATAGGCGAAGATTTTCCTTCCAATAACAGTCTTTCCTAATGGTTGGAATTGAGAGTTCAGTTATGAGAGAAGGATAAACATCAAGTTTCTCTAGTTTTTCAACTTGTTTTTGAAGCGATGTTCTATCACCCACAAAGGATAAATTATTTGGTACAATATCCTCAATTAAGGGTTCTAGAGAAGGGTCGAGAATCTCTTTACCTTTAGAAGGAGATGTTTTAGATAAAGAACCTTTGACATTCGTGTTTGGGGAAAGAGGAGCATTGCCAGTTGACTCTCCACGCATTGATCTTAAATTCTGAAGTCTTCTCCCTTTATCTCTACTGTGACTAATTGAAGTAGTAGCATTAGGAAATTGGTCGAGAATTGGAACTTTTCTAGGGTTAGGGTTTGAAGATGCCATTGTTGGATAAAACTTTTTACAGAAGAAAAGTAAAAGGAAGCAAGAAGTCACTTGATGAAGAAGAAAACTAAGAAAGAAAGATTCGAAATGGTATAAGGAAGCAACTGGTGAACTAAGAAGTATAATGATAAAAAACTATATTAAAAAGAACTGTCACTTCTTGAAAAGAAAGGTTGAAAAAGCCTAGAAAGAAGGAAGTAGAGTTGCAGAGTTAAATCAGAAGAGGACATGTCTAAGGAGCATTAAAAGAACAAGACAAGTGAAGTGTTAGCATTTATTACGATAAAAATACCACTTCCAATTCCCAATTATTTAATGGATAAATAAAAGGAAACTGGGGGGGACTATCTGTATTGGAAAAAAAATTTTATAACGTGGCAAGACACGCGGAATGGTCAAAAGGTTATTACTCTGAAAGATAACAAATAAATAAAAGACACGAGGAGACAAATTAGACACGGAACGTAATTCAACTACGAGTCTCGTACCTGTTTAGAATGGGTTGGAATGTAATTCTAAAGACAAAGGATACAAAGAGAAAGTAGATACGAGTTCCGTATCAATTCATGACATTTAAGGGTAAAGGATCAAAAGGCATTTAAAGCATGGATCTGGAGGCAGAAAGAAGTCCAAATTCAATCATTAAGTACCTGATACGTTGAAGAATTGACATTTAATAAGAATGATTGTGTAACGACCTATTCAATGTCATTTGTTACTCATAATTATGTCAGTAAAGCCTAGGTTTCATTCTTCTACCTAGAGTAAGCTATAAAGGGAG
The DNA here is from genome assembly GCA_032618575.1 of Nicotiana noctiflora. NCBI lineage: Eukaryota > Viridiplantae > Streptophyta > Magnoliopsida > Solanales > Solanaceae > Nicotiana > Nicotiana noctiflora. The sequence continues at coordinate 17,052 of JASVEL010013010.1, forward strand.
GAAGTTATACCAATTGTAAGCACGACCAACTATTGAAAGCATACTGAAATACAATATTTCTTTACTGTGCATTCTAATTATTGAAAGCCTATTAAATTCTTCGGTCTCTTGATTATCAGTAACCAAATTTTTTTCCTTTATTTTCTAGTTTTAATAGAAATCTCATATTTTGGTTAAACAATGGCCAATTTAAAATAAAGGATTTGGGGCTGCTCAATTATTTTCTTGGGATTGAGGTGTTGTATACTCCAACTGGTATTTTCCTTCATCAGAAAAGTTTATAAGTGATTTGCTAAAATAGTTTCATTGTGATGTTTGTACCCCTGTTGTATGCCCTCTTGAATTGAATGAGAAACTGATGGCATCTGTTGGTGAACCTTCGCCCAATCCTAAAGTATATAGAAGCCTCATAGGGAAGTTGAACTTTCTCACCCACACTAGGCCAAACCTCTCATTTGTTGCGCAACACCTTAGTCAATTTATGCAGAAACCTTGTGTTCCTCATATGAAATATGTCATCCACTTGCTGAGGTATCTGAATGGTACTTCTGATCTTGGGATTTCCTTAATAACTCCTCGGATTTTTTCTGTCCAGGTTTATTATGATAGTGATTTGGGGTCTTGTCCTGAGCAGAAGATCAGTGACTGATTTTTGCATCATGTTGGATGGCGGTTTAGTTTGCTGGAAATCTAAGAAGCATCTAGTTGTCTCTCTTTCTTCAGCTGAAGCTGAATATAAGTCTTTGAGCGAGGCTGTGGTAGAGTCACATGGTTAGCTAGAATTTTGGTTGATTTTGGCTTGAGTGACATATCTTCTATTCATGTTTGTTGTGATAACCAGGTTGCAATTCACATTGCCAAGAATCCTGTGTTCCGTGAACGGACCAAGCAGATTGAGCTGGACTGTCATTTTGTTCGCACCAAGTTGGCTGATGGTTTGGTTACCCTGCTCCAACTTCCAACTCCACTAAAATGGCTGATGTCTTCCCCAAAAGTGTGCCTGGTGCTTCCCATCACTCCCATTTGTCCAAGTTGGGTGTTTTATCACACTCCAACTTGAAGGGGGTGTTCGGATAACTAATAGTGATAATACTGATGTGAGCTAATGTTGTGGGCTAGTCATGTTAGTTATTAGTTTGGGTTATATTCTGTAATTGGGCCTGGCCCAATTTATATTTATGTTTTTCCATTTTAGTTAGGATAAGTGAGTCATTTTTGTACAGAGAAGAACAAAGGTCTTCTTCTAGAACATTTCGTTCTCTGAAATTCTCTTTGTAGATAACTGTAAATTTCAGGCATGGTTAGTAAAACTCAAGCTTGAACTTGCATTTCTAACAAAATAATGTACCAAAATATGAAACTATAGCCGAACATCAATAACAAATGATGAGTGTCCTCCTTTAATTACCAAAAAAATGATGAGTCTTCGTGCTAGAACTATGCGATCGATTTATACACTATAGCCTAAAAAATACAAATATACACTATTTAGGTGTGTTTGGTATGAAGAAAAATATTTTCTAAAAAATAATTTTCAATTTTTCCATGTTTGGTTGGCTTTAATATTTTGAAAAATATTTTCCTCCAATTCCCTATCAAGAGAAGACAAAACATTTTCCAAAACTTATCACGACCCTAGTTCACCCTCCATGAACATGTCGTGATGGCACCTAGTCCCTACGACTAGGTAAGCCTAACAATGCGGAAGAAGCCAAAATTTGCGAAAGCAAGCAAAACAAATTGAATTAGCAAAATAAAATGGAGCTTAAGGTGCCGCTTGACACGTAGCATAACAACTGAAAACTGACGACAATTCCCAAAATCCGGAAACTCACAAATCACAAGCTAAGAGGATACATAAGAGGCTCTAACTCAAGAATATCTATACAAGAATAAATACTGAAACAACTACACTTTTACAGAAAACTAGAAAGGGACTCTTCGGTCTGCGGACGTAGCAGATATACCTTGAAGTCTCTACCGGTATGCCTCCTTCCAAGGCTGACAGAACTGAATGAAAGTACCTGTATCTACACAATAAAAATATGCAGAAAAGTAGTATGAGCACACCACGACGGTGCCCAGTAAGTATCAAGACTAACCTCGATGGGTTAGTGATGAAGAACAATCATGACACCTACCGGTCAATAAACAATATAACAGAAAAGATAGAGATGATATGTGAATATGTAAGGATTGTCCGGGTAAATAAGAACACAACATTTATAACAAGGATAACGAACAATAAGAAAAATCAAGATACAATAAATGATAATACAAAAATGATAGTAGAAATCACAACCCAAGTCCTAAAATCACAACATAACGAGACCCAACAAATTCCTAAGTCGTTATTCTGAAATGATGCTTACATAAAGCCTTTCCAACTCTTTCATCAATCCTACCACAACTCTCAGATTAGCCACAACTCATGGAAATACCCGGAATCTGAAATCTAACACTTGGCATCTCGCGCCTCATCAATAACACGGCAATGCTGGCAACTATCTAGTCAACTAGAGTCACTTTCACATATATAATGGATAAACGACATCATATCTCTACCCTTAGTCAAATAAGAAGGGATTCATCTCAAATAGAAGGGTCCAGCTACGTGTATGCTTGTGCAAGTATATCTAGTAGGAATACTGCCAACTAGTAAGTATAATAAATGGGAACAATTAGCACCCGCCTCATTCACCCTGGATAGAAACAACAAAACTATCAGTTATATCACATTGAATTTAAGGGGAACTTCCGGGAATCAAACCCGTAGCCCAGCGTACCAATAACAGAGGATCTCCCAGGAATTAAACTCGTAGTCCTTCATAATAACAACAGAGTTAAACCCGTAGTCCTCCATAATCACAACAGAGGAACTCTCGGGAATTGAACTCGTAGTCCTTCATAATAACAACAGAGGAACTCCCGGGAATTGAACCCGTAGTCCTTCATAATCACAACAGAGGAGCTCCCGGGAATTGAACCCATAGTCCTTCATAATCAGCCCCTGACATAGCCCTCCTTATTTTTCACGTGTGTAATCAATAGCAACACCGCCTTATTTCGCCACACGTGCATCACAATATTCCCACCTTATTCCGCCACATGCGCAACACACATATAAGTATATAACATATCCTGCCTTATTACGCCGCATGTGCAAACATCAATATCAATAACAACACGACAATTACCTCGTGTAAATCCCCGATAATAACCGCACGGCAGAGACCTCGTGCATCATGATACCAACAGCTACACAGTAATGATAGCATCCCAGCAAGGGAGAATCAACAACAGAAATAACAATGTTCCGGTTAGGGATTCAAAAATTACAAATAAAGTCGCGGAACACCGATGAAAACACAATAGCCTCAAATAACAATCGAGTCGTAACAAAACCCATAGCAACTACACTGGTACCTCAACAGTTGGACATATAGTATAATTACACATGGTTACAGATAACCTACAATCAAGGAGTATTCAACAGTAAGAAAGTTAACATGAGTCAAACAAATCTTTACTTAAGAAATATCAATTAATTATGAGGTGTCTATCTTCCTTTTAATTAAGACTGATTAATTATGTGTGATATAACATTTATGATTCCAATTAAAGGCGAGTAGTTAGGGCGGGCACAATGAGTATAGAAAGGTACTTGTCTTTAGTAAATTCATGTAACGGTCCATTTAAACACAAAAAGAAATCAAGAAGAGCAACAAATATCAAGCAAGACACACAAAGGTGAAACTAATAACAGGGGCTCAAACGCATCAACAACATCTTTCTACTCTATAAATTTCACAAGTCTAGAGCCCAAAAGAGACAATTTACCACAAATAAATCCGAGCACGAACTCGTCACCTCGCGTACATGGACTACAATCAACAGAAAAGACTCAATCCTAAGGGGAAAACTCCCATACAAGGTTAGTCAAGATCCTCAAAACCGGCTAAAATCAACTAGCAACCACGTTATTGCCACGAGTACTCGATTCCGAATGGCCCAAATCTATTCAATAAAATCACACATTGTAATTAATATCTAAAGCAACTAATTCTATAATTAAATTCGTTGCTAAAGCGCAAATTTTGGTAAAATGACCAAAATGCCCCTCGGGCCAACGTCTCGGAATTGGATGAATTTAACATTTTCAGAACCCTCACACTCTCATGAGTCTAACCGTATATAAATATCTCAAATCGAAGGTCAAACACTCCCTCAAAACCCAATAATTCGGTCTATGAAGTTCTACCCATTTTCACATTAAAAACTGAAATTAAAGGGTGAAATTAAGAGGAGATTCATGGAAATTGATCAAAATCGAGTGAGAAACACATACCCAAGTTGCCTAGGTGAAAATCTCTTAAACATTTGCCAAGAACCGAGCTATAGATGTCAAAATACGAATAAATGGTGAAACTTTCGAGTTTTAGAATTAAATCCGTCTGCCCAGTAACTTGTTCTATGCGATCGCAAGAGGAGGAGTGCGATCGCATAGAGTAAAATTGGAGGCTAAGAATAAAGCCTATGCGATTGCAGGATAGGCTATGCGATCGCATATAAGGAATTTGGACCTCTGGAAAATACACAATGCGACCGCGAAGGGACAATGCGATCGCATATAAGGAATTTGGACCTCTGGAAAATACACTATGCGATCGCGAAGGGACAATGCGATCGCATAGAAGGAATTGAGACCCTCTGAAAATATACTATGCGATCGCGTGGTTGCAATGCGATTGCATAGAAGGAACTCATGCTGCCCAAACTTTATTCTATGCGATCGCGGAAGAAGTAATGCGATCGCATAGAAGAAAATACCAGATATCAGATCAGCTGTTCAAAAAGGAGGAAAAAGGATTCGTAGCCCATCCGAAAGACACCCGAGTCCCACTGGACCCCATCTAATCACACACACAAGTCATATAACCTAACACGAACTCACTCGAAGCTTCAGATCACATAACACAATATCGAAATGACAAATTGAATCAAAATCAAGCTTATGAACTTCCAAATCTTCAAATAACGAACCTCATGCCGAAACCTTATCAATTCAACTCGGAATGGCGCCAAATTTTGCAGACAAGTCCAAACTGACATAACGGAGCTACAGAAACTTCCGGAATTAAATTCCAACCATCGAATCAAAATCTCACTATCAGACCAGAAACTTCAAAAATTCAAACTTCGGTATTTCAACCCTAAATAAGCTACGAACCCCCAAAATTCATTTTGAACACGCTCCCAACCCCAAAATCACCCAACGGAGCTAACAGAAACATCAAATTTCCTTTCCAAGGTCATTTTCACACTGTTCCGAACACGGACCATTTTTCAACTCTTAAGCTCTCATTTAAGGACTAAGTGTCCCAAAACACTCCGAATCCTAACGCCGAACATCCCGGCAAACCAAAATAGTTGAAATGAACTTATGGGAAGTAGTTAATAGGGAATCGGGCGTAAATTCTAATAACGACCGGTTGGGTCGTTACATCCTCTCACACTAAAACATTCGTTCATCCTCGAACGAGCATAGAGAACACACCTGAAGTCTTCAATCACTGAATAAGCACTTCCAACGTACACCCACGGGTGATCCCACGTCACCCCAATCTACGCAAGCCTAATGACACCATCTCAACTGAAATTTACCCTTCTAGCAATACCATTAACCCTTCAAACCAGATACATCATCCTTTATCTATTTCCAAAAGACTTCCAAGTCCATACTCCGTACCGATTTCACCTAGCTAATTCAACACAAGCCAACACATACAGGGTACAGCCACGCAACATGACACACCATATATAGTCCCGCAATAACATCTATGATAGCAATAAAATACCTAAGATCAAATATGTACCGGCCATAAGCCTCATATTCAATAGGAACTCTTTTCAGTCACCCATACCACTAGTGACGATACAACAACCACGAGAACCACATGGCAAAACACCTGATTAACCAAATCTCAGCCCATACCAATGAGTACACCCCACAAACTGAAACTTAAGGAGCGTAGAATGAAAATGAATGAAAATGAATGAATATGAGAAATGGAACACATAATAGAACTAACAAACAATTAGACTAGTACAAAATTCTTCTAAAGCATAATTCTATAAGACATATAACTGTCACACCTCCTTTTTACGCGCCCGCGAGGGCACGAGGGAGTTTTTCCAATTAAAGGACAATCGAAACGGGATCAATTTATTTAATTCGGAGTCGCCACTTGGAAAAATAATGGTGTCCCAAGTCACCGGTTTGATCCCGAACCGAGGAAATTTATGACTCTATAATATAGTCTGCGAAACTAGAAACCTGGATAAGGAATTCTGTTAACCCGGGAGAAGGTGTTAGGCACTCCCGGATTCCGTGGTTTTAGCACGGTCGCTCAACTGCAATTTTTGTTTCTATCCGATTTCTTTATATATTTGATTTGTGTACTCTTATATTCCGCTTTAAATTTTTAGAAGAATTGCGACGTCACGAAAACACACTTCGAGCCGCACCGCAACCAGTACGCCTGCGACTTTAATGTATTTCAGTTTCGCCGAGAGTAAGATTTGGGTCACATAAATGTGCACCCGTATTTAGGAAAAGTAATTTTATTAAAGTCGTGCCTAAAGAGTCTATCGTCTTGATTAACTTTTGGAAAGACCGTGAAATTCGCTAAACGGTCTTTGCGAGTCTATGGTTTTCATTACAATCAATTGAGGGCCCCGCAGTTATGTATTTTTGTGCGGCGAGGCTCATCTCATTTTTATTAAAGGCCAATCCTAATCCGACTATATTTTCTACTTATTTCATCTATGGGTTTTAAATTGAAATGGAGTTTTTATACTTAATTAACAATCCGAATGAGCTGGACTGTATTCCAAACCTGGGCCATATAATGGCAATTGGGCCCACCGTACAATCCATTGCCAAATCCAGTTAACTTCTACTTTTCAGGCGTCTAGCATCATTGGTATAATAAAATGTTATTCTCATTTTTGCTAGTATTCAATTCATTTGCCAAAAACTATTTTTTCTTACCGATTTTTCATTTGGACTAGATTTGCCTGATATTGACTTTTCATCCTTGTTTAAAATTCAATGCCTATCGTGAGAACAGAAACAGAAATGGAGATAACGTATTTTTCATTTTTTTGCCAATTTAGCTTCAAGCAGCTACCACTGAAATCTCCATTTACGTATATATACATAAAATTTTATTAAATAATTTACTACCTAATTAAACAAAACCTATGCTACTAATTCAACAACTTAGGCATGTCACTTTAAACCGTTATCCTCTTTAATTACGCTTCGAATAGCCTAAACACAAACTATACCAAACGAGATGCCAACTACATCCGTATACAAGCAGCACAATGGGGCAATCATCACATCAATTAAATTACAGCAATCCAGTTTTTACTTTCAATTTAAAAGAAAATAGTCTAACTTCATAACAGGGTTGCTAAATGGATAACAATTTGCAAATGAAAATAGTAAAATAGAAAGAAATCATTAAGGGAAGGAATCATCACTTCAATTTATTTCCGTAAGCCTGAAGTTACAAATGTGTACCTGGAATTTAAAGAAAAGAGAAGTGAGGATGCATTATATAGCAGCACAAACAGCGGCTAACAACAACAGACCAACAGCAACAGCTTTAACAATAGACCAACAGCAACAGAACCTCCACGACAACACAGCAACCACCACAACAACAACCTCGACAAACCACAACAACAACCTCGACAATAAACAGTAGCGACAACGATAGCCTTAACAGCAACAAACCAACAGCAACTGAAGCAACCGAAGAACAGAAGCAAACAAGTGAGCACTTGTGTATTTTTTATGAGTGTCCGTAGATCCCTGTTGTGAACCTCTGTCCCCCTATTTATATCAATTAAGATCTCTTTTCTATTTCCAGCTCATAAGAGCATTAAGACTCAATTAATTAAGCATTTTTCCCATCAACTCCACTACTATATGTCTTGTACCATTTTTAATTCGTTTGTCCCCCACTACCCTTTCTCTAATTGATTTTTAATTCAAAGCATGGGGTAGGTGTATTTTAATCACTATTTTTTAATACCATTATGTCTTGTTCCCCCTTTTATTAAACAAATCCTTACTTTAACATTATTGGTGCTTAGTGGACAGAATACTCAATTTAAATAATTCTGCAAGTGGTCAATAAATTACTGAAATTACTGTTCTACCCCATCCCTTCAATCTGTGCCAAAATTAATCAACTGACCAAAATTGGTTCCTAAAAACAACAAATCACTGCAACAATAACCAAATTCCTAATCGAATACGACAATTAATCTCATGGACTCAGATTGAATCACACGACATCAGATCAAAGGGAATAAGCTAACCATATTGGGAACCAATCCTGGTTAACTTAGACACAAATAAATGAGCAAGAATCCAATAGTATGATGAATCAACAGACTTAATAAATTGAAACAACATGAATCACAATTAACTGAATCTAAATGCAAACTAAATTCATACGACGAACAACAAAGAGAAGGGAAAAAACAATATATAACGATGAAACCATTTGAACCAAAAATACTAAACCATTATAGGAATACCTAAATTTATCTAGCCCAAAAACACAAGCATCGATCAATTCATAATAGTAGGAAAGTCGTCAAAACACACACACATATAATTCTAACGAATATGCTGCAGGATACTTCATGCGAGAATTTTGTCAAAATGAAACCACATATTGAAATGAAACCGCAAATAGGTTCGTGGATAGCATAGATTCGAGGTAAGAGATATGACCTTTACTACTGCACTTTCTTGCTCAGTTACACACAGTGAAAACGAAACTCCAAAGACGCAAAACACTGCTTCTTGATCCGATGTAGAACGACAACACTGTTTTTTTACCCCCCAACCAACAGTCACTGTGAAAATTGAGAGAGAGCAGCTCGTTGAAGTCCCTAAGGAGGTGATTGCTAAGATCTAGTACTTTGTGTTATTTATCAATCAAACATGACAGTAGATGGTCATGAGGTTGTTTGGTTCGAACCTCTGCTTCGCCGGATTCAATGGAGGGTCGTTTGGTGTTTACCGACGAGGAGGCTGGGCGATGAGGGAATAAGCTGAAGGCGAAGATTAAAGACGATAATCGACCACAGTGATGCATACATTGACGAAGACACGAATACACTGATGAAGACGACTGACGACGAACATGGCTTACAACCAGCGACACTAGTGGACTGGTGGCGGGCTACAGCTTACGGTAAACTGGTCGTTTGGTTGCTGGTCGACGAACTGGTGGTCGTGTGAAGGAGCAGCGACGATTTTGATATGAGAAGATGTTCCGGCGGCTGTGATGGTTGTGAGACGAAAGGGAAGGGTGGTTGTCGACGGGTCAATGGTCTGAAGACGAAGATACAGGGGGGAGGTGGTCTAGTTCGCCGGCGGCTGGCGTTGAGGGATGACGGTAATGGTGCTGGTCGTTGGCTGCAAGGGTGGTCGGCGGCTGAGATGGTGAGAGAAGAGAGGCAAAGGTCTTTAATTTTAGGGTTAGGGGAATGACAAAAATGAGAAAATGAGAGGGTGGGTCATTTGGCTTATGAGCCGGCCGGGTCGGGTTGGGCGTGGGTATGGGTAGAAAGTTAAATGGTTTGGGCTTTTGGACACTTGGCTCTGGTCCGAATTGCTCTTCATTTTCATTTCCTAATTTTAAAACTAAACTTTAAATTATATTACAAAAATACAATCCTAAATTAATTCTTGACCAAAAATATTAATTAACTCTATGTAATAATTATCACAAATAATTAAACATCACATGAAACGAAAAATCACACAATTGACATTAAATATTAAAAATGCGAAATATACTATTTCGTGAGTTTCATTCTTCATTTTGTAAATCCTAGCGGTAGAATTAAATCCTATGAATGCAAATGCGATATTTTTTGGTATTTTCTTATTTTAACAAATAAACATGCGCACACAAACGCGAACAATAATAGAAAATAACCCAAAATCCACAATAATTGCCAACAACACAAAAACTCTTTTATTTTGAATTTTTTGGGAGTAATTCTCATATAGGGCAAAAATCACGTGCTCACAATTGCCCCTCTTTACTCGGAAACACGAAGAGTTTTCGTGCAAAGATAAGTGAGCGGATATGAGCAATTTTTGCCCGTTCGAGTACTCCGTGTGAAGCATTTTGAAAAGATTTTTGACCGAGCCTTTGCTTCGGGAGGCTTCCTACATATCCTGGGCTAAACAGGAATCAGGTCAATGTAGTTCGGGAAGTTTTGGTAGCTGGGACTACCGTGGAATTGTGGCTTTACTGTCACTGTTGTTGCTGCTGTTGCCACTGCTTAACTGATCTCCTTATTACATCGTGCTAAACGAAAAATAAGAAGCTAGACTAAGTTACAGTATTGCAAATTCTTATCTATCTCTTCATCTTGACTCTCCCATGTTCCTTGCTATTCTGTCGGTCTTGATGTTCCTTCTGATGCTTCTTCTCTTCTCACCATTGTTATTTCGGCATATCTTGATTGCCGAACTCCGACCATTAGTTCCTCCTTTGTGATCCCCGAACTATTCTTCTTCGAAGTCTGAATCTATCTTTCTGATCCTTGTTGCCTTCCTTCTGATTTTGAACTTGAATTCATGCTGGGGATTTCTGTTATACTCTATTGCTTCCCTCAAACAACTTCGAAAGTAAATTGCCACTCCATTCTTCAGGCGGGCTCCTGACTTCAACATCTTTTGAAAATAAATCGTCATTCCTCTCTTCAGGCGGGCTCCTGACTTTGATCATCAACTCTGAAAATTAAGCGCCATTCCTCTCTTCAGGCGGGCTCCTGACTTCAACAACAACTTTGAAAATTAAACGCCATTCCTCTCTTCGAGCACACCACATCTTTCCTCAACTTTTGCACTTGGATTAACTCCTTGCCTTTTTCATTGTGACTAACTTCTGTTGATCATCTCGGACTGTTGACTCGCATTCTGGTCGCCAGCTTCTTTTGTTGCTAACTTGCATTACACTCCAAAGCGAATTCCCTGACTTGTGATCTTCGAGCTATTCTCCTTCGAAGTCTGAATCTATCTTTTCTGATCCTTGTCGCCTTCCTTCTGATTCATGCTGGGGATTTCCGTTACACTATGTCACTTTCGATTGTTCACCATCCTTATCAAATCTTGGAAACTGAGACGGCGTTCTGCTTTTCTGGCGGGCTTCTGACTTTAACAACATCTTTTGAAAATAAACGCCATTCCTCTCTTCAGGCGGGCTCCTGACTTCAATCATCAACTTTTGAAAATAAATCGCCATTCCTCTCTTCGGGCGGGCTCCCGACTTCAACAACATCTTTTGAAAATAAACGCCATTCCTCTCTTCAGGCGGGCTCCTGACTTCAACAACATCTTTTGAAAATAAATCGCCATTCCTCTCTTCAGGCGGGCTCCTGACTTTAATCATCAACTCTGAAAATTAAGCGCCATTCCTCTCTTCGGGCGGGCTCCTGACTTCAACAACAACTCTGAAAATTAAACGCCATTCCTCTCTTCAGGCGGGCTCCTGACTTCAACAACATCTTTTGAAAATAAATCGCCATTCCTCTCTTCAGGCGGGCTCCCTGACTTCAATCATCAACTTTTGAAAATAAATCGCCATTCCTCTCTTCGGGCGGGCTCCCGACTTCAACAACATCTTTTGAAAATAAACGCCATTCCTCTCTTCAGGCGGGCTCCTGACTTCAACAACATCTTTTGAAAATAAATTGACATTCCTCTCTTCTGGCGGGCTTCTGACTTTAACAACATCTTTTGAAAATAAACGCCATTCCTCTCTTCAGGCGGGCTCCTGACTTCAATCATCAACTTTTGAAAATAAATCGCCATTCCTCTCTTCGGGCGGGCTCCCGACTTCAACAACATCTTTTGAAAATAAACGCCATTCCTCTCTTCAGGCGGGCTCCTGACTTCAATCATCAACTTTTGAAAATAAATCGCCATTCCTCTCTTCGGGCGGGCTCCCGACTTCAACAACATCTTTTGAAAATAAACGCCATTCCTCTCTTCAGGCGGGCTCCTGACTTCAACAACATCTTTTGAAAAATAAATCGCCATTCCTCTCTTCAGGCGGGCTCCTGACTTCAACAACATCTTTTATTTAGGGATTGCTTTCCTCCTAGGTCGTGTTATTTTCTCTTGATTGCTGGGGATATCTTTGGAATTGATTACTTACTTGCTGGGGATAATGCTCCTGGGAAAATCTTCTTTATTTCCTCATTTTCTACTTCCTTCAAAACCTTTATTCTCTCCCGAGATCGATGGGGATTGAAATGTCATCGGCTGGGGATTGCCCTGTCGGGGGATCCCTTCTCCTTCTTCCTCTTTCCAAACCTCCTTCGGGGCTCGCGCTTCGCTCCCTTGAAAACTTGTAGGATATAATGCTGCCGGTGAAATCCCAAAATCAATGTTTCATTTTTCCGAGAACTGCTGGGGGTGATACCGGCCTCTTGCCTTTCGAACGCAAGCTTCCTCGTCTTGTCCTGTCTGTTGGGGGTATAATTTCATCTATCACGGCTTGTTGTTTTCTTTCTTTCAAATCTGCTGGGATAACCGGGTTCAAAGATCATTTCCTCGCGTTATCTAGCTTCTTTCCCTAACCAAGTATTTGGTTTCGAGAAAATTTTCGCAACAGGAGAAAATTTTCTGCCCCAGTTTGAGAATCTTCTTCGTGGCATGCTTTGCTGCTGACAACCCTTTTTTCCCTGTTTCAAATCAAAGAAAAATTGGTTAGTTTTAAAATGTGGTGGCTGGTTGTGGTGCTCCTGCTGTTCTCCTTTCCCTCGCTCGGGGTTCCTAAAACATTGTTGGGGAATGATTTCATTTGCTGGAGATGATATTCCTGTCGGGGATGGGTTTTTCCATTTATCCCTTCCCCGTTCTGTGTTTCTCAACTTGCTGGGGGTTATTTTGTTGAAGATGAGATTTCCTTTCTTCCTTTACCACTCTGTGTTGTCCGACCACCTCGGAACTTGCTGAAGATAACACTGCCGGTAGATTTTCATTTCCTCAAAATTGGTGTTTCACTCTTCTTGAAGGTTGTTGAGGATGACACTAGTTCGAAGACCATTTCCCTTAAGACTTTCCTTCTTCCCCAAGTGGGTATTGACTTCCAGAAAATTTTCAAACTGAAAAGAAAATTTTCTGCCCCAGTTTAATAATCTTCTTTGCACCCTACTTCTCTGCCGTCAATGGCATTTCCTTGCTTTGCATAATAATTGGAAAGTTGGTGGCAAGTTTTGAAGTCATTTCTCACTTGTTCTGACTAGACAGACCTTGATGGGGAATTTTTGATAAAAATGAGAAAGATAAAAAGAAACAAAATAGAAGACAAAGGAAAAAGAAAATGACTCTCTAGCAAGAAATATCTATAAAAACTTATCAAACGCGAATACCAACTCCACTGGTCATGACATGCACATATGGTCTATCCTTCGTCGTTAATTGCCTTTCACGATTTCTGTCTCGTGATTTCCATCTGATTATCACCTTTATTCGACTTGTAGTGCCCGAAGGGTTTTCACTTTCAAGCCTCTCTCATTTGGATTTTCTCTCGGCTTTCGTCGTCTTATGGTGCCTGTGAAGGTTTTCACCGGTAAGACTCTCTCATTTGTATCACTTTTAGCTGGGGATTGGGGTGTCACTGCCAAGACTCTCTCGTATTTCCTTTCTGCTGAGAATCAACGTCTTTTCTGCTGAGAATCAACGTGTTATATTATGATAGGACTCTATCCCTCGCTTGACGCGGCATCTTTTGAAGACTGATCGGAAGGTCTTTCTTTGGACCGTAATGTGGGATTTGGATAGGGCTAGAAAGAAAGGGTATTGAAGGCTCAAAACAAAATCAATTTTGGGTTCAAAATTTACAACCTTCGGACCTAAATTTATTTACAATAAACACAATTTTTCTTTGCCCCAGTTTTATACTTGGGGATTTTTATTTCTTTATTTACACTATGACCGAGTTGTGAAGCGCCTACGTATCCTCTTTAAGGAATCAGGTCAAACGTAGTTCCCAATTCCTCTTTTTCATTTTTTTTTTTTTTCATTTTTTCATTTTCTTTTCTTTATCTCTTTTTGTTGTTTTCTTTTTCTTTACTTTTTCTTTATCCCTTTCTTCTTTTGCCTTTCAAACTTGCGTTTCTAGTCTTTGCAACCAATTCCAAAGGAGGGATAGGAAAGAAGTTAAATTCAGGCTCAAAGGGTTGACGATGGATAAAGTGTTTGGATAGCAGAACAAAATGCCTTCGTCATTCCAATCTTCAAAACATGCCGAGCGTAAACAACGCAATTAATATTCATCATATCTTTAAAGCATTGTTGGGCAACACTCTCATTATGAACGACCCCATGTCAATTTTGGCCAGCTTGCCTTTGACTGTTTCTTTTTACTTGCCCCGGTTTCGGATGACTCGGGATCCAAATAGTCTCAAGTTGTTTTTGTTTCCTTTAGATGACCCGATCATCTTCCAATTGCTTAATGATTAACTTTTAGAATTAAGCCATAATTATGTGTGTGCATGTCGTGTCACTAGATTCGGCGTTTGAGCACAAGACAAATCTAAAGGGTAAAAGAACTAAATAAAATGACCGGAAGTAACAAAAGACCGAAAGCTTCATTAAACTAATGACGAAATAGTTCAATGACAAAACAAGCAAAACAAACTAGAGTACAGCCCTGAAACAAAACTGGGCAAGACCAAAGCAAACTGCTAGGACAAAAGGGTTTGACCACAAACAAACCCTGGAAATAACTCGGACAACAAAAATGACGACAAAAACGAACCACCAAAGCTCCATCTAGCTGACCAAAAGATGGAGTATCTTCCCAATTACCAAGCACAACTTTTTAGCCACTAAGTTCTGCGTCAATATTGCCAAGGTTGCCATCTGCTTCAACATTTTTAGCTCCAGTCAATACATCCCCCAGAGGATTTGTGTGTCCCATGTCATCATCATTGACCACAATCAACCACCCTTTTTGAATCATTCTTTCTATTTCCTTTTTCAAGGTACGGCAACTCTCAATATCGTGCCCTCTGACATTGGAATGGTATGCACATCGTGCAGTAGGATCGAAGCTTCTTGCACGTGGATCGGGAGTGTATCCGGGGAGCGGCGTGATCAGACCGACATGTTTTAACTTTTCAAACAGACTTGCATAGGATTCCCCGATAGGGGTGAGCGCCTTTTCTCGCTTCAGCAACCTCTCCTCCCTAAACGCCTTATTTGGCCTGAAACCTGACCCGGGGGGTTTCCGGTATGTTCGTGGGGGTTGATAGGCCTTTTGTGGAGCTGAGTACCTGGCAGGTGAAATACGATTTTGGTTGTCCCGGGGAGAGTAGTGGTGTTGGGGACGGGAGTAGCATTGTGAAAACATAGCTGGGGGACGAGTAATTGAGCTACTCGAGTGGCTGGAAAAATTATGATAGGCGGGTATATATGGAGGGTGTGGGGGATCCTCCGGCATCGGGTTCATTGTACGGGTAAGGACAGAGTCCAGGAAGCTAGGTGGTGGCGGAGGTGGTGCTTTTCCATCCATCCACGCCCGATACATATCAGCCACATGTTGTCTCAATATCTTGACTTCTTCTACTAACCCGTGGTTCCGTTCAACCAGCTGTTGTCGGGTATCGGTATCAACCCACTCGGTCTTGAGATTATCTGCCATTGTCCTTTGTCTTATAGGGAAGAGTTATTTTAGAACCACAACCAACCAACTTTCTGAAAATGGGCACAACAAAACGAAGCCAGCATGTCAACATTAAGGTATCCCGCTTATTGATCATTCTTCTTTTTTTTTTTCTATCTTTCTTTTCTTTTTCCCTTTTTGTGGTTTTTTCATTTTTCCTCTTTTTTTTTTTTTTTTTTTTTTTTTTTTTTTTTTTCATTTTTTTGTTGGTTATGGAAATGGTCGAATCCTATGTGGATTGCCTACGTATCATGACCCCGCACGAATCAGACCGAGCGTAGTTCTTGCAAATTAATGCAAGAAATAAAGAAATGTGTATTTGATTATTTTTTTTTGAATAAAAATTGTAGAAACCGACTCTAATTACAAACTTGTGTAGGAGATTTCTACAAGAAAAGAATATTTTTTGGTGTCAATTATGCTTATTTCTACAAAATCAGCCACATAATGGCTTAATTGACAAAATGACTATTTTTTGCAGAAATTATTTAAGAAAGATAAACTTGAAATTTTTTTTTTTTTTTTATCTTGTGGCTCATGGGGCATCATTCGGCATCACCATAAACCAACGCAAGACTATTTTTCATAAATTGGCCATGTAATGGCTTATTCAGACAAAGTGGCTCTTTTTGCAAAATTTTATTTGAGAAGATGCAAATTCAAAATTTTTATCCCGGGGCCTATGGGGCATCGTTCGGCACCGACACAGGCCAACACAAGACTGAGGAAGTTAAAAATGCAAAAATATGGCTATTTCAGCAAAATTCCGGCCATGTAATGGCTCATTTGATAAAGTGGTTATTTTTGTAAAGTTGAGTGATGACTCAAAACTTGATTTTTGCGGATACAGCCTTTCGACATTTCCGCGAGGGAATATTTCCAGGCTGTGTCCAAAATTATTTACAAATGACTCAAAGTGGCTATTCTTGCAAAAACAGCCTTCGGCGTCTTTTTGAGGGACATTCGGCTTATTTTAAGCAAGAATAGCATCACCCGACTTATTTATAACAAAATCATAAATTTGACATTTTTTTTTAATTTTTGCAAAAAGGGTATGACCCCGGACTTGATTTTGCGGCTATGGCCTTGCAACATTTCCACAAGGAATATTTCAAGGCTGTGCCCGCAAATTATTAAAAATGATTCAAAGTGGCTATTTTTGCAAAAAACAGCCTTTCGGCGTCCTTTCGGAACATTCGGCTATTTTCAAAAACAGCGTCCCTTCGATTTTATTGACAAAATTAAACAAACAATTTTTTTTTGATTTTTTATAGGGGTGGTTGGACCCGATGAGGGTTGCCTACGTATCCCACCTAGTGGCGAGAATCAAACCTGCGTAGTTCGGTCGGATTATTTGACCAATTATTTCAACAAAATTGTTCTACCTATTTTTCGAATTTTCTTCTCAAACAATTCGTCAATATTTCGATATCTAAAATTTCTCTCTTTTTGTTTTTCAAGGAATTTAGCCAATAATAATCTAGAACAAATAAATGCAACATATAACATGCTCGGTCTTTAATTTTCCGGGTCACCTATCCTAGACGGACCCAACCCCTGTGTTGAGTCCCCTAAGTTAGATATGATGCAAATAAACGTCCTAAATCTAGGCTTAATATCCTGATGTTTTCAATGGTGCTAGACCGTGTACCCGAGCGGACAACTCGGATTTGAGGAGGGAGCTACGTACCGGGGACCCGCGGGATCGTCCGGCTTTGTAACTTATCCTGCCTCTTTTCTTATTTTGGTATTGACACTAACAGAAAAAGGGAGTCTCAACCAGTAAGCACATCCCCGGGGGTAAGAAGAGACGGGTTTTCGGCACAATTTTATATATAGTTCACGCAATATCAAAGCGGTTTTCGGCACAGTTTTGTACACAGTTCACGCAATATCAAAGCGGTAAACATATAGCACATTAATTTAACATGTAATAAAATCAGATATAGACAAAACAACAATTTAACCGAGCTCGAATTCTTAGACCCCGAACCGAAGTTCAGAGGTTTAGTCCCCAGCAGAGTCGTCAGAGCTGTCACACCTCCTTTTTACGCGCCCGTTAGAGCGCAAGGGAGTTTTTCCAATTAAAGGACAATCGAGACGGGATCCACTTATTAAATTCAGAGTCGCCACTTGGGAAAGTAATGGTGTCCCAAGTCACCGGTTTGATCCCGAACCGAGGAAATTTATGACTCTGTAATATAGTCTGCGAAACTGGAAACCTGGATAAGGAATTCTGTTAACCCGGGAGAAGGTTTTAGGCACTCCCGGATTCCGTGGTTTTAGCACGGTCGCTCAACTGCAATTTTTGTTTCTATCTGATTTCTTTATATATATTATTTGTGTGCTCTTATATTCTGCTTTAAATTTTTCAGAAGAATTGCGACGTCACGAAAACACATTTCGAGCCGCACCGCAACCAGTACGCCTGCGACTTTAATGTATTTCAGTTTCGCCGAGAGTAAGATTTGGGTCACATAAATGTGCACCCGTATTTAGGAAAAGTAATTTTATTAAAGTCGTGCCTAAAGAGTCTATCGTCTTGATTAACTTTTGGAAAGACCGTGAAATTCGCTAAACGGTCTTTGCGAGTCTATGGTTTTCATTACAATCAATTGAGGGCCCCGCAGTTATGTATTTTTGTGCGGCGAGGCTCATCTCATTTTTATTAAAGGCCAATCCTAATCCGACTATATTTTCTACTTATTTCATCTATGGGTTTTAAATTGAAATGGAGTTTTTATACTTAATTAACAATCCGAATGAGCTGGATTGTATTCCAAACCTGGGCCATATAATGGCAATTGGGCCCACCGTACAATCCATTGCCAAATCCAGTTAACTTCTACTTTTCAGGCGTCTAGCATCATTGGTATAATAAAATGTTATTCTCATTTTTGCTAGTATTCAATTCATTTGCCAAAAACTGTTTTTTCTTACCGATTTTTCATTTGGACTAGATTTGCCTGATATTGACTTTTCATCCTTGTTTAAAATTCAATGCCTATCGTGAGAACAGAAACAGAAATGGAGATAACGTATTTTTCATTTTTTTGCCAATTTAGCTTCAAGCAGCTACCACTGAAATCTCCATTTACGTATATATACATAAAATTTTATTAAATAATTTACTACCTAATTAAACAAAACCTATGCTACTAATTCAACAACTTAGGCATGTCACTTTAAACCCGTTATCCTCTTTAATTACGCTTCGAATAGCCTAAACACAAACTATACCAAACGAGATGCCAACTACATCCGTATACAAGCAGCACAATGGGGCAATCATCACATCAATTAAATTACAGCAATCCAGTTTTTACTTTCAATTTAAAAGAAAATAGTCTAACTTCATAACAGGGTTGCTAAATGGATAACAATTTGCAAATGAAAATAGTAAAATAGAAAGAAATCATTAAGGGAAGGAATCATCACTTCAATTTATTTCCGTAAGCCTGAAGTTACAAATGTGTACCTGGAATTTAAAGAAAAGAGAAGTGAGGATGCATTATATAGCAGCACAAACAAGCGGCTAACAACAACAGACCAACAGCAACAGCTTTAACAACAGACCAACAGCAACAGCTTTAACAACAGACCAACAGCAACAGAACCCCCACGACAACACAGCAACCACCACAACAACAACCTCGACAAACCACAACAACAACCTCGACAATAAACAGTAGCGACAACGATAGCCTTAACAGCAACAAACCAACAGCAACTGAAGCAACCGAAGAACAGAAGCAACAAGTGAGCACTTGTGTATTTTTTATGAGTGTCCGTAGATCCCTGTTGTGAACCTCTGTCCCCCTATTTATATCAATTAAGATCTCTTTTCTATTTCCAGCTCATAAGAGCATTAAGACTCAATTAATTAAGCATTTTTCCCATCAACTCCACTACTATATGTCTTGTACCATTTTTAATTCGTTTGTCCCCCACTACCCTTTCTCTAATTGATTTTTAATTCAAAGCATGGGGTAGGTGTATTTTAATCACTATTTTTTAATACCATTATGTCTTGTTCCCCCTTTTATTAAACAAATCCTTACTTTAACATTATTGGTGCTTAGTGGACAGAATACTCAATTTAAATAATTCTGCAAGTGGTCAATAAATTACTGAAATTACTGTTCTACCCCATCCCTTCAATCTGTGCCAAAATTAATCAACTGACCAAAATTGGTTCCTAAAAACAACAAATCACTGCAACAATAACCAAATTCCTAATCGAATACGACAATTAATCTCATGGACTCAGATTGAATCACACGACATCAGATCAAAGGGAATAAGCTAACCATATTGGGAACCAATCCTGGTTAACTTAGACACAAATAAATGAGCAAGAATCCAATAGTATGATGAATCAACAGACTTAATAAATTGAAACAACATGAATCACAATTAACTGAATCTAAATGCAAACTAAATTCATACGACGAACAACAAAGAGAAGGGAAAAAACAATATATAACGATGAAACCATTTGAACCAAAAATACTAAACCATTATAGGAATACCTAAATTTATCTAGCCCAAAAACACAAGCATCGATCAATTCATAATAGTAGGAAAGTCGTCAAAACACACACACATATAATTCTAACGAATATGTTGCAGGATACTTCATGCGAGAATTTTGTCAAAATGAAACCACATATTGAAATGAAACCGCAAATAGGTTCGTGGATAGCATAGATTCGAGGTAAGAGATATGACCTTTACTACTGCACTTTCTTGCTCAGTTACACACAGTGAAAACGAAACTCCAAAGATGCAAAACACTGCTTCTTGATCCGATGTAGAACGACAACACTGTTTTTTACCCCCCAACCAACAGTCACTGTGAAAATTGAGAGAGAGCAGCTCGTTGAAGTCCCTAAGGAGGTGATTGCTAAGATCTAGTACTTTGTGTTATTTATCAATCAAACATGACAGTAGATGGTCATGAGGTTGTTTGGTTCGAACCTCTGCTTCGCCGGATTCAATGGAGGGTCGTTTGGTGTTTACCGACGAGGAGGCTGGGCGATGAGGGAATAAGCTGAAGGCGAAGATTAAAGACGATAATCGACCACAGTGATGCATACATTGACGAAGACACGAATACATTGATGAAGACGACTGACGACGAACATGGCTTACAACCAGCGACACTGGTGGACTGGTGGCGGGCTACAGCTTACGGTAAACTGGTCGTTTGGTTGCTGGTCGACGAACTGGTGGTCGTCTGAAGGAGCAGCGACGATTTTGATATGAGAAGATGTTCCGGCGGCTGTGATGGTTGTGAGACGAAAGGGAAGGGTGGTTGTCGACGGGTCAATGGTCTGAAGACGAAGATACAGGGGGGAGGTGGTCTAGTTCGCCGGCGGCTGGCGTTGAGGGATGACGGTAATGGTGCTGGTCGTTGGCTGCAAGGGTGGTCGGCGGCTGAGATGGTGAGAGAAGAGAGGCAAAGGTCTTTAATTTTAGGGTTAGGGGAATGACAAAAATGAGAAAATGAGAGGGTGGGTCATTTGGCTTATGAGCCGGCCGGGTCGGGTTGGGCGTGGGTATGGGTAGAAAGTTAAATGGTTTGGGCTTTTGGACACTTGGCCTGGTCCGAATTGCTCTTCATTTTCATTTCCTAATTTTAAAACTAAACTTTAAATTATATTACAAAAATACAATCCTAAATTAATTCTTGACCAAAAATATTAATTAACTCTATGTAATAATTATCACAAATAATTAAACATCACATGAAACGAAAAATCACACAATTGACATTAAATATTAAAAATGCGAAATATACTATTTCGTGAGTTTCATTCTTCATTTTGTAAATCCTAGCGGTAGAATTAAATCCTATGAATGCAAATGCGATATTTTTTGGTATTTTCTTATTTTAACAAATAAACATGCGCACACAAACGCGAACAATAATAGAAAATAACCCAAAATCCACAATAATTGCCAACAACACAAAAACTCTTTTATTTTGAATTTTTTGGGAGTAATTCTCATATAGGGCAAAAATCACGTGCTCACAATAACAAGAAGGAATAAAGGCATATAATGGTCTCCCAAAATCTTATACTGGTATAACTCTCACCAAGGTACGCAGCCCAGTCTCAACATGTCAAATCATGTGAAATCATGAGGGTCTCGCCCTCAACATTAGATCACAAGTAGGGTACACATCAACCCATCTAGAAACTCTCACTAGATCACTTTCGTCGACGATTTACACATAGAATAGCTCCCACACCGGTGGAGTATAAGAATCACAGCTCATAGCCAAGAATGCTCGGAAATCACATCAAGCCTACCAGAATCAGACAACTGGAAAAAAAATATCACTAGCCTCATAACTCTCAACAACAGCTAGAACAGACGATAGATACAACCATCACTCATTAAATCTCCAAGTGGGATCACCACATAGACAGAGTGCAAATCATGAACCACTACCATAAATGAAACAGCAAATAAGGAACTCATCATAATAAGTAGAATTGTGACGAACTACAGATAGTGCCTTTCTATAACAACTGAATTCGTACCTGGGTGACATTAGCTGGCGCACCGGCCTCAAACCCACTATATGAAACATATCAACGAGCGGGCCTCCCCCTCTTGGGCACCCCTTCCTGTCTGAATACCTCGCTGCAACACATCAGTCCAAAGTCTGGGACAATCCCTCACCATGTGGCAAGTATCTCCACACTCAAAGCACCCTCTCTGCTGACGAGGTGGTGGAAACTGTGCGGTACGGATCCTCCGAGACCCGTGAACACCTGAGTCACCATACGAAGCCTGAAGCGCAAACTGGACTGGCTGACCCGCAAAACCTCTACCATGACGTACCTTACCTCCATAATAAGGACCAATATATCTCATCGACTTATGAGGACTCCTCCAACTCTCCCTCCTGATCTCGCCTGCTCTCTCTCTCTCTTATGACTCTGCCTGCCTCCTCTCTCTCTAGCATGCATACCTTCTATCCTCCTAGCAATGTTCACCACTTGATGATATAGAATGTCCATTTCCAATGCACGGGCCATGCTGGACGTGATGCTAGGAATAAGCCCCTCGATGAACCGGCGAATCTTCTCGCAAACAGTGAAACCAAGGCTGAGGCATGTCTAGCCAAACTAGTGTAATGGACAGCATACTCTGAAACGGTCATGGCACCCTGACACAAATGCTCAAACTCCGCGCACCATACATCCCTAAGGCTCTGAGGGACAAACTCTCTCAGAAACATATCTGAAAACTGAGTCCAGATCAATGAAGTTGCCTCGTCTTGACTGTCTAACTCATAGGTACGCTACCAATCATAGGCGGGCCCTCGAAGCTAGAAAATAGTGAATGAAAGCCCGCTCAATCCCGAGATACCCATAGTACGGAGAATACGGTAACACTCATCAAGGAAACTCAATACATCTTCTGATGCTCATCCACTGAATACCGGAGGGCCATACTTCTTGAACCTCTCTAGTCTCACCTACTCCTGCTCGGAAACCGCTACAATGACCTCGGGTTGAAATGGTGCCACAGGCGGCGCAGGAATAATCTCGGGAACCTGCTCAATATGTGTTCGCTGCTCAGAAGTGCGGGCGGTAGGAGTCTGTGCTCCTCCCCCGGCCTGGGGTTTAGCTGCAGTAAGGGGAAGTAATTCGGCCTGAGCCAAAGCGGTGTACATACTCATGAACTGTGCCAAAGTCTCATGAACGACTGGGGGTAGTAGTAACAGTAGGCGTGTCGGGTGCCTGGACTCTGGCTGGATCTATTGGTGGTTTATCGGCGGCAGCTCACGCAGGTGCTCTCGCTGAACCACGTGCGTGTCCTCAAACTTTACCTCGACCCCGACCTCCGGCGGCCGCAACAGGGGGCGCGGGTGCCTGATCACCTCGGATAGTACGTGTCCTCACTATCTGTGCAAGAGTAGAAGACATGGGTTTAGGATTGTGGATGAAAAAATCTCGCACGACAGAGAAATCAAATAAAGTGAAATTTTCCTAACAGTTACATAGCCTCTCACAGATAAGTACTGACGTCTCTGTACAGACCCACGAGACTCTAATAAACCGGCTTGTGATCTGTGACTCCTATGAACCTAGAGCTCTGATACCAACTTGTCACGACCCCAGTTCACCCTCCATGAACATGTCATGATGGCACCTAGTCCCTACGACTAGGTAAGCCTAACAATGCGAAAGATAGTAGAAATTTGCGAAAGCAAGCAAAACAAATTTAATTAGCAAAATAAAATGGTGCTTAAGGTGTCGCTTGGACGTAGCATAACAACTCAAAACTGACGACAATTCCCAAAACCCGAAAACTCACAAATCACAAGCTAAGAGAATACATAAGAGGATCTAACTCAAGAATATCTATACAAGAAGAAATACTGAAATGACTACACTTTTTACAGAAAACTAGAAAGGGACTCCACGGTCTGCGGACATATATACCTTGAAGTCTCTACTGGTATGCCTGGTTCCAAGGCTGACAGAACTGGACGAAAGTACATGTATCTGCACAACAAAAATGTGCAGAAGAGTGGTATGAGCACACCACGGCAGTGCCCAGTAAGTATTAAGACTAACCTCGATGGGGTAGTGACGAGGAACAGTCATGACACCTACCGGTCAATAAACAATATAACAGAAAGGATAGAGATAATATGTGAATATGTATGGACTGCCCGGGTAAATAAGAACACAACAATTTATAACGAGGATAACGGACAATAAGAAAAATCAAGATACAATAAATGATAATACAAAAATGATAATAGAAATCACAACCCAAGTCCTGAAATCACAACATAACGAGACCCAACAAATTGCTAAGTCGCTATTCTGAAATGATACTTACATAAAGCCTTTCCAACTCTTTCCTCAATCCTACCACAACTCTCAGATTAGCCACAACTCATGGAAATACCCGGAATCTGAAATCTAACACTTGGCATCTCGCGCCTCATCAATAACACGGCAATGCTGGCAACTATCTAGTCAACTAGAGTCACTTTCACATATATAATGGATAAGCAGCATCATATCTCTACCCTTAGTCAAATCAGAAGGGTTTCATCTCAAATAGAAGGGTCCAACTATGTGTATGCTTGTGCAAGTGTATCTGCTAGAAATCCTGCCAACTAGTAAGTATAAGAAATGGGAACAATTAGCACCCGGCTCATTCACCCCAGATAGAAATAATAAAACTATCAGTCATATCACATTGAGTTTAAGGGGAACTTCCGGGAATTGAACCCGTAGCCTAGTGTACCAATAACAGAGGATCTCCCGGGAATTAAACCCGTAGTCCTTCATAATAACAACAGAGGAACTCCCAGGAATTGAACCTGTAGTCCTTCATAATCATAATGGAGGAACTCCCGGGAATTGAACTTGTAGTCCTTCATAATAATAACTGAGGAACTCCCGGGAATTCAACCCCTAGTCCTTCATAATCACAATAGAGGAACTCCCGTGAATTGAACCTGTAGTCCTTCATAATCAGTCCCTGACATAGCCCTCCTTATTTTGTCACGTGTGCAATCAATAGCAACACCGCCTTATTTTGCCACACGTGCATCACAATATTCCCACCTTATTCCGCCACATGCGCAAAACACAAATAAGTATATAACATATCCCGCCTTATTACACCGCATGTGCAAACATCAATATCAACAACAATACGACAATTACCTCATGTAAATCCCCAATAATAACTGCACGGCAGAGACCTCATGCATCATGATACCAACAACTACACAATAATGATAGCATCCCAGCAAGGGAGAATCAACAACAGAAATAACAACGTCCCCGCCAGGGATTCAACAATTACAAATAAAGTCGCGGAACACCAATAAAAACACAATAGCCTCAAATAACAATCGAGTCATAACAAAATCCATAGCAACTACACTGGTACCTCAACAGTTGGACATATAGTATAATTACACATGGTTACAAATAACCTACAATCAAGGAGTATTCAACAGTAAGGAAGTTAACATGAGTCAAACAAATCTTTACTTAAGAAATATCAATTAATTATGAGGTATCTATCTTCCTTCTAATTAAGACCGATTAATTATGTGTGATATAACATTTATGATTTCCAATTAAAGGCGAGTAGTTAGGGCGTGCACAATGAGTATAGAAATGTACTTGGCTTTATTAAATTCATGTAAATTCCCATTTAATAGCATAAATAAATCAAGAAGAGCAACAAATATCAAGCAAGACACACAGAGGTAAAACTAATAATAGGGGCTCAAACGTATCAATAACATCGTTCTACTATGTAAATTTCACAAGTCTAGAGCCTAAAAGAGACAATTTACCACAAATAAATCCGAGCACGCAGCCGTCACCTCGCGTATATGGACTACAATCAACAGAAAAGACTCAATCCTAAGGGAAAATCCCCTACACAAGGTTAGGCAAGATACTTACCTCAAAACTGGCCAAAATCAAATAGCAACCACGTTCTTGCCACGAGTACTCAACTCCGAATGGCCCAAATCTATTCAATAAAATCACACATTGTAATTAATATCTAAAGCAACTGATTCTATAATTAAATTCGAAGCTAAAGCGCAAAATTTAGTAAAATGACCAAAATGCCCCTCGAGCCAACATCTCGAAACTGGATGAATTTAATATTTTTAGAACCCTCGCACTCTCACGAATCTAACCATATAAAAAATCTCAAATCGGAGGTCAAACACTTCCTCAAAATCCAACAATTCGGTCTATGAAGTTCTACCCATTTTCACATTAAAAATTGAAATTAAAGGGTGAAATTAAGAGAAGAATAATGAAAATTGATCAAAATCGAGTGAGAAACACTTACCCAAGTTGCCCAGGTGAAAACCCTTCAAAAATAGCCAAGAACCGAGCTCTAGAAGTTAAAATATGAATAAATAGAGAAACCCTCGAGTTTGGGAATTAAATCTGTCTGCCCAGTGATTTGTTCTATGCGATCGCAAGAGGAGGAGTGCAATCGCATAGAGTAAAATTGGAGGCCAAGAATTAAGCCTATGCGATCGCAGGATAGGCTATGCGATCGCATATAAGGAATTTGGACCTCTGAAAAATACACTATGCGATCGCGAAGGGACAATGTGATCGCATATAAGGAATTTGGACCTCTGGAAAATACACTATGCGATCACATATAAGGAATTGAGACCCTCTGAAAATACACTATGCGATCGCGTGGTTGCAATGCGATTGCATAGAAGGAACTCATGCTGCTCAAACTTTGTTCTATGCAGGAAGAAGCAATGCGATCACATAGAAGAAAATATCAGATATCAGATCAGCTGTTCAAAAAGGAGGAAAAAGGATTTGTAGCCCATCTGAAACACACCCGAGGCCCCCGGGACCCCGTCTAATCACACACACAAGTCATATAACCTAACACGGACTCGCTCGAAGCTTCAAATCACATAACACAACATCAAAACGATGAATTGAATCAAAATCAAGCTTATGAATTTCTAAATCTTCAAATAACGAACCTCATGCTGAAACCTTATCAATTCAACTCGGAATGGCGCCAAATTTTGCTGACAAGTCTAAAATGACATAACGGAGCTACAGAAACTTCCGGAATTAAATTCCAACCCTCGGATCAAAATCTCACTATCGAACCAGAAAGTTCAAAAATTCAAACTTCGGCATTTCAAGCCTAAATAAGCTACGAACCCCCAAAATTCATTCTGAACACGCTCCCAACCCCGAAATCACCCAACGGAGCTAACGGAAACATCGAATTTTCATTCCGGGGTCATTTTATACTGTTCCGAACACATACCATTTTTCAACTCTTAAGCTCTCATTTAGGGACTAAGTGTCCCGAAACACTCTGAATCCTAACGCCGAACATCCCGGCAAATCAAAATAGCTGAAATGAACTTATGGGAAGCAGTTAATAGGAGATCGGGCGTAAATTCTAAAAATGACTGGTTGGGTCGTTACAAAACTCATATTCAACCTTCCTTATCCTATTCCTTATCCACACCAACACCCACCACTCCACCCCACATCCAACCTCCATCCCACCCCAAACCCAACCCCAACCGCAACCCCAACCCCAACCTCTACACCACCCCCACCTGCCAATTTCACCCCGCCCTAAATAAAAATATTATTAATAGTACTTTTTTTTATGTTATACATAGATTTTTTCTTTTCATTTCAACAAATGAGTATTTTTTTCATGATATAAAAAAATACTTTTTTATTTCAACAAAAAATATACTTTCTTTCATGTAGAAAAATATATTTTTTTCATTTCAATAAAAAAAGTATTTACTTTTCAAGATATAAATTTTTTTTTTCATTTTAACAAAATGATCATTTCTTTTTCATGATGTAGAAAAAATATTTCTTTTATTTTAATAAAATGAATACTTTATTTTTATGTTGTAGAAAGAGTACTTTCTTTTTCAACCAAAAAAAAAGAGTATTTTCTTTTTAGTTATGCAACACAAATTTCAATGTTATTTTTACGTAATAAAGTAAAACGGCACATTAGTTCCTTTGAGTTTGCGTGAATTTTTGAAGACTTGGGGGAGATGTTCTACTCTCCAACAAAACACTAGAACATATTTTCCACTCACCAACCAAACAAAGAAAAATAAGTGATAAAATTATTTATTTTTTATAAAAATATTTTCCATAAAAAATATTTTCCTTTATCCGAAACACACCCTTAATGTATAATAGTAAACTCATTATAAGTAGGAAAATGAGGGCTTTGGAATAAAAGGACGAACCTAACAAAAGAGGAGATTCGAATCTCAGGTTTGTGATTCCATTCCATTGTTCAAAATCACATAGTGCAATAATGCAATCTCCAATGACTTGAAATGTCAAACACTATATCTTTTTTCTTTTGCGGGTTTAGAAAGAGAGAATAAGTTAATGAGGACACAAGCTATGAAAAATACACGGACTTCCCTATTCTTTCCCTATATTACAATTTGCCTACCTTTTCTAGATTGTGGAATTTGCAGTATATATTGTCCTCTCATGTTTCTTATTAAAATAAAATTAAGTTGACGAATGAAAATTAGAAAAGAAAATAGAGTAATTGTCGATATGTTCTTTTACGTTGTAATAGAAAAACTTTTAATAATAAAACTCTAGATTTATAATGTGAAGACGTTTTATTTAATGATAAACCTAGTTAAAGATACAGAAAAGAAAATTTTATCCTATTATACTAATGAAAAGTTAATGCTAGTATGCTGAGAAATAATATAAATATTTCAAATATACAAAACAAAATTGATTTCAAGCAAGCCACATATTGATAGTGGTGCCTCATTTTTTTTTTAAGATTAAGACGTTTGAATCTGAATACACATCTGAATATCAAGATGTGTATTAAGATTAAGACATCTGAATCTGGATACACATCTGAATATATTAAGATGTGTATTAAGATCTGAATAGAAATAATTAAGACTGTTTGATTTTTAACATCTGAATATATAAATTTTTCTTAATTTGAAAATTAATAAACATAAAATTCAAATGAAATACTAACTAATCTAATATTCTATCAATAAAATATGTAGCTTTTTAAAATATGATAGTTGCTGGTGGTGACGACTAACAGGTGAATGACGACTAGAGGCGATGGTTGGTGTTAGTTTTGGTTGATGATGGTGGTTCATGCTAGTAGCTAGTTGTGATTGGTAGTGGTAGCGATTATGATTGAGGATAGTGGTGGTGGATAGTGATAGTTAATAATATCGGCGATGATAGGTTAAAATGATGGGCAATGCCGTCTGTGATTGTTGATGGTGATGGGGTGGTCAATTGTGGTAGTTGATGCTGATGCGTGTTGATAGAGATGGCAATGGGGCGGTGTGGGGCGGTTGCGGGGCGGGTTTATCCTTAACCCGTATAATGTTTAACCCGCCCCGCTCCGCCCCACATAGGAATATTTTCTGTTTTCAAACCACCCCGCCCCGCCCCGCATAAACCCGCCCCGCTCCGCACCGCAAAGTAAAAAAAAATCATTTTCATTTTTTACAAGTAGTTTATCTTTTAAAAAAAAAAAACCCTAAAAAAACTAATGATAACCTATGACCTTTTCTAGGTAGTTTCACCTATGTCCATAATGTTTTCAATATTTTACGAAATTTCAATTGAATTTTTTTAATATTTTATAAAATTTCAATTGTATTATTTTATGGATCTATTAACATTATCAATAATGATCAGTCTGGTACATGTATCATGTATGATATAGTATTTAAGTTAATTATTAGTACATACAAGAAAAAATCAAATTCTTGAGAAATATGAATCAATCCTTAAAATAATTCATCTTTTACAAGGTGATATACACATACGTCATACGCAGACTGAGATGGTTAGGGAAGATCTACGATTACAAATATTTTTTAAGTTATATACTTATATGTTCATTTTCATATTAAACCGTTAAATAAAACATAAGAAATCTTTGGATTATTTTTATTCAAATTGTAATTAATTATTGAACATCAATTACGATATGTCTTCTATTAATCCTGTTAGAAAATATTTTTTAGCATAGTAATTTGATTAGTAAGTTAATTATAATAATCAATTTTAAATATATCTTATTAAAACTAGTATGCAATATTTCTACCGGATAGGCGCACCAATATTTTAATGCTCCAAAAATTGATAATATCCTAATATGTTGATAATGTATAACTAGAGTATATGATATTACCCACACATCTAAGCTTAAAAGAGCAAGAAAAGAGGAGATTAATGAATACAAAATTTAAAATTAAAATAAAGATATAAAGATAAGCAAGGGAAAGTTTATAAAACAGATTCTAATTAAGAAAGAAGATTGCAAAATGTACGAAAAGATTTAATCTTCTTTGACGAAAAGCAGCAAATATGCGATGCAAGTATTACACAAATGCGTAACCCGCAACCGCCCCGCAACCGCAGTTAAATTTAAAAAATAATTCTTGAACCCGCCCCGCCCCGCCCCGCATAAACTGAAAACCGCCCCGCCCCGCATAAGCTGAAAACCGCCCCGCCCGCACCCGCCCCGCCCCGTTTGCCATTCCTACATGTTGATTATGGGTGAGAATGATGAAGGTCGGAGTGGTGGGGATAATAGGTGGTGATGGTCGATTATGAAGGCTATGGTTGAGGATGATGGTGGCTTGGTGGTTGTGGTGGTTGAGGTGGTGGTGGTGGGGCGGTGGGAGGGGGGTGGTGGTGGTGGTGGTTGAGTATAATGGTGGTGGCGGTGGCATGGTGCTAGTTGATAATGGTAGGCGGTGATAGCAGTTAATAATGAATTTTTGATAGCATCTTAATGAAATTAAGTCTCTGTTATAGATCTTAATCATACAAATCTATTAAGATCCATTAAGTGGTTGTGAAGTAAAAAAAACACTTAATGGTTAAGATCTGAATGATTAAGATTCAGACTTTCAAAACAAACACACTTAATGTCTGAGATCTGAATGATTAAGATTCAGACCTCCATTAAGTGCAAACAAATGAGACAGCCGACTAATATATATAACACTTGTACGAGGATTCATTATTATTTTATACAAAATATAAAGAGTATTAATAATGTACATATTAATAATATCAGTACATATAATTTTTATTTTATTATTAACCTTATAACATTCCACATGATGTGTATAACAAATTAGCAATTCTTACACTAATATTACTGTTTAACAATACCTATGGAACCAAAATTGTAGTAGTAGACAATACCCAAAGCATAATCTTTACCTAACTAGTCCATGAAAATAACGGATTCTTTTGTCCTTAATGTAAAGTTTAGAGGTTCAATCAGCAATATTTGAAATTTCAGGTATCTTTCAACGTCAACTGAAAATTAGAGTAGTAAAGTACCACTAATAACTTTTTACAAGTTTACTTTTTAAAGACTGTTGAAAAAAATTAAAACCCATAAAGCAATCAATAAAAAGGTCAAAACCCAAACAAAATAAAAAAAAAATTGATCATTGCTTGCTCTTATTCGCAGGCTGGCTGCTACATAATTCTATACTGTTTTTGTTTTTCTCTTCTCTCTTTCTCCGTCACTCTCCGATCTCTCTATCTTCCACCTATATATACATATATATTCCCACACACAGACACACAGTAGACACACACACAGAGTTTCACATGGAGTCGCTTTCGCCGGCGATCGGACAGAAAGCGATTCTACGGTATACGACTACTTACAGCGATCACGATCTCTTTTTAAGTTCCGTTAGGTTAAGACCTGTACGGAAGCCGAACAGAGTTACCCGGAGATTGAGAATTCGAGTGCAAGCTAAAAACGGAACCTCCGAAAATTCTGCCGGCGCCGGCAGCATCGATTTTAGTGATCCTAATTGGAAGTTAAAGTATCAGAGAGAATTTGAGGCTCGTTTTAATATTCCTCATATTACCGATGTATTTCCTGACGCCGTTGAGTATCCTTCCACTTTTTGTCTTAAAATGAGGTATGGTTTTGTAAAGAACTGTTTTTCTTATTTTTTTTATTTTATTTTATTGTACTTTATGTTAAAAAATGCTGGTTGAATTGGAAGTAGCGATTAAATTTTAGATTTATTATTGAAAAGTTATAGGTACCACTAGGAACTTAAATTATAATGTGACATTATTTCTTTTGTAGTAGTCTATTGCAAAAAGAATGATAACTTTTTATATGTTGAAAAAACAGTTAAACCTTAATTTTCTATTTTTACGAGTTATTTATAGTCATATAAATGTATATGTATTTTAGACTACAAGTTTAAAAGTATTTTTTTTCTTAAACTTTGTGTTTGGTCAAACACCACCACATAAAATGGGATGGAGGGGCTACTACTTTTGTTTGTATATTTGACTGGACATAAAGTTCAATATTTTAATTTGACCAGCTGCAGCAAGAAGCACCTATTTTTGGAAAGAAAGAAAGAGGTGGGGTTATTCAATAGGAAAAGAAAATAGTAAATATTAAAATAACTTCTGAAATTTTAATTTGATAGATAAAATATCATATAAAAGTTTAAACTTTTTAAAAAGTTAATGATTTTGGATGCTTGAAAGTTATATGGAGTATAACTCTTTGCAACCTCCCAGTATGGAACGAGTATATCACATGAATTGGAATAGAGGAGTATTCCATTCAAATTTGATTATTCTGCTATGTTGTAGACTTGTAGTATTAGGTACCTTTCTCTGTGTACCACTAGTATTGCAACATTCAGTTGGAGTTTGTTATATCTGGCTTTATCACTCATCCAAATTTTGGTATTGCAAGTTTTCTTGCATAATTTGTTGTAATGCACTTGGCCGGTGGTCTGGTAATTAAATGGAAAGAGATACATTTGCTTAAAAAATAATGAAGATTTCGGACAGAAAATTTGCTTTAGGAGTAATTTTACTAACTTTGACGCATCATTCCTGTTACAGGACTCCAGTATCTGAGGAGTTTGCAGAAGG
The DNA here is from genome assembly GCA_032618575.1 of Nicotiana noctiflora. Taxonomy (NCBI): domain Eukaryota; kingdom Viridiplantae; phylum Streptophyta; class Magnoliopsida; order Solanales; family Solanaceae; genus Nicotiana; species Nicotiana noctiflora. The sequence goes on from JASVEL010013010.1 coordinate 50,341, forward strand.
TTACCCTTCAGATGAAAAATGGCATGGTTACATTAACAATAATGATAGAGTACTTCTTAAAGTAAGTCCCTACTAATTTTGCATAGGTTTTTACCGTTCGAATTCAGTTTCCTGTTGATTATGGTAGTAAAAGTGACATGTATGTTTTTTCCAGTAATCATGTCATATTGATCGACCACTGTACGCGAAAATGGGGAAATATACCTTTCAGAAATCATGTGGGAAGTTAATGAGATTCTTCTTGTGGGGCGGTTTGGGGGGGGAACCTCCATGTGAGTGAGCACTTTGTGCGATTCTTCAAAATACACTAATTTAGCAACCTAAAAAAGCTCTACTCATACCATGCACTTATGAGTGTGGGGGCACCTTCCCTTATATTAGTGCCTGTAACATTGGTTATCACTCTCTTATGTTTTCTAGCGGTAATGGACTTCAGGTCAAAAACCATGTGATATCAATTTAAAGTTGATTATTGTGTGGTATATCTACTTCTCAGCAATCAGCACTGATCTCCAGCTACTTGGTAATTGTCTTTAATTCAAATGTGGAAGCTCTGGCTCGTATTGATGTAGTTTTCAACTTAGTACAGAGAACAGATATTACTTTCTAGTAATTTTCCTCTGGTACTATGATTCCTTGTTCTCCTTTGACATAGATGGATAGATTAAATAGTCAGGCAGTAATATCTATCTTTTGTAGCTGCTATTTATCTCTTCCTACAGTTGAGGGTGGCTGTGTTTACTTATTTGATCCTCTTCTATATCAAGTCTTCTATACTGATTTTCTACTTGACTGGGCAAAATACACCTGCATGTCTGTGGATCATTTTGATGGAAGGTAGGTAGTTAGTTCAAAAAGCTAAAATATCCAGTTTTTATGTCACACCTCACAAGTATTATTTTTTCTTCCATTAATTAAGAGCTCGAAGTATTATTCCTATCTCACTGTTCCAAAATATACATACGTTCCACATATTGAGGATCAATTTAGATTTATCGTCCATTTTGATCATTTAGGTATTTGTTGATAAAAAACTAAACTTCAACCTCCCATTTCAAAATGCCCTAAAAAGTATTTTATTTGAATATCTTAAAGTTGGTTTGACTCCTGGGAAGTGTAATAGGACTGTCTTTGGAATGGACAAAGTAGTTGACAAAGTAAGCTATTTTTTGTTGTTGTTTGCTGATGGAAAAGTTAATGTTTTTTTTTTGTTCTATTTCCTCCATGTGCACTCATATTATTTAAGTCTTTGACTCCGAGTAAACAATTTACATTTCAGGTAATTAATTATTCCTCTCCAACATCTGCTGGTGCTGAGTGCATTGATCCCAATTGTTCATGGGTAGAGCAATGGTAAACTTCTTTAGAATTTTCTACATTGAAGAGTCATGATACAAATATATACCTGTGAGGAAATGATACAATCTTAACTGCTTATTGATATCAGTTTAACCACTCTCAGTCTCACCCCCCTTTTATTCAGGCATAAGTCTTCCATAGTGCAATGCCATGTCTATAGATTGACAAAATGATTCTGGATTACTAAATTTTCTTTCTCCATCTACGAGCTCCTGCGCCCAGTTGTCACAAATCGAAGTCCTCTATCAATGTTGACTTTTCCACTATGCAGACAGCTCTACACCCGAATTGCCACTATCCATTTCCTTGCCATCTTCTAAATTTGAAATTTTCTTTCTCATAGCTTACAAAAATAAAACTAGATAGTTGAGACTTGAGATGTTAAAAAAGTTCTTCAATAAATTAATAGAAAAAAAGGGTTCTTTAAAATTATATTCAACCTCTAATAACTAAATATTACTAGATATATACGATGTTGCATGCCAAGGAACAAATCCGTGAGGTTTATTGGGGCAAAGCGGATAGTATGTGCCATGGGCTGTTGCATTTAGATCCAACAATTTTGTGCCAGGTATCATTCTTGTTTTAAAACTGGTAAGACTTTAACATATACCTTTTGGCACCAATTGTTTTAGGGTTCACCGTGCTGGTCCTCGAGAGAAGATATATTTCAAGCCAGAAGAGGTGAAAGCAGCAATTGTAACTTGTGGTGGACTTTGCCCTGGGCTTAATGATGTTATTCGACATGTAATACATTTTATTATTGTTTGGTTTTGGTTCTTTGATTTCTCAGGATGTTGTTGATTGCTGCTGCACTTTGGTGTTCATCATCCTCTCTTTGTTTTTCATTGGATGCAGATAGTTATCACCCTTGAGATATATGGAGTGAAGAAAATTGTGGGAATTCCTTTTGGATATCGTGGGTTTTCAGAAAAAGATTTAGCCGAAATGCCAGTAAGTTACATTAACTCTTCTTCACTGCCCAACAACAACAACAACAACAACCCAGTATATTCCCACAAGGTGGGGTCTGGGGAGGGTAATATGTAGACAGGCCTTACCTCTACCCGAGAGGGCAGAGATCTTCTTCACTGCCCAAATGCTCCTTAAATTTTGAAGTTATGTTATTTGGAATTAAGTGCAAAAGCCTAACTTTAATCTCCATACCGTCATTACTGATGAGGTGTTATTCTACAATCGACAGATTTCTCTTTAATGAGGTCATGTGTTTTAGTGATTCTTTTCCGGCTGCTTTGTTCTTAGTTATCCAGGAAAGTGGTGCAAAATATTCATCTTTCTGGGGGAAGCTTGCTGGGGGTATCACGTGGAGGACCTAAAGTTAGTGACATTGTGGATAGCATCCAGGTGCTTAACTGACTTTATCACATACAACAAACATATAGCTCGTTTGGATTGTTGCATTAGAGATGAATTTGCTAGGGTTTATCTAAGATTCACTTCTTTTGCTATTGTCAGGAAAGAGGAATCAACATGCTCTTTGTGCTGGGTGGAAATGGTACACATGCTGGTGCAAATGCAATTCATGATGAGGTTGCTATGCCTGCCCTGTATAGTCATATAGGCTGCTGTTGTAGACCAATATGCATGTCAATTAATGTTCTCTGATTAGTTGAAGTTTGATTAGTATGGTGTGTAGTTGGAGACTGTATAGAGAAGTGAATATTTCGAGAATAAGTGATTCTCTCTAGTGGCTCTTTTAGAAAAGTAGAGTGAATGGTACCTCTTCCCACCGAAACTTTTTTTGGGAAGTCCCTCTTAAATGGAAACTTATGCGTTGAATTTAGAGTTTTGTCCCCTGAAATTGAAGAAAGCTAATGTATCAGATGAGCAAGGATATGTAATAGTCTAGTAGTTTCTCCCTATGTCCTTGCTTGTTGAATGGTTAATAACATTAAGTCCTTTTTGCTATTGTTAGAAACTCTAATTTTGTTTTTGTCTTCTGGATGTACAGTGCCGTAAAAGACGTATGAAGGTGGCTGTAGTTGGTGTGCCAAAAACTATAGACAACGATATTATGCTTATGGATAAGACATTTGGTTTTGATACTGCTGTTGAAGAAGCACAGAGAGCCATTAATTCTGCTTACATAGAGGTACTACATCATGATCAACAATAATGCCATGCATCGCTTTCTTCTATGGTCTATTTCATGATAGGAAGAACCTTCTATCTTCTTTTCCTATGTTTTGCTCCCTTCAATTTGCTGGACCTCCTCTGACCTAATTCAATCGACAATATCATTTTAGAAGGAATTCCATTGACAATCTCATCAACTTCGATTCTGTGAATTACTCTCAGTGCAGTTATGTTTTCTTGATCTTCTACTACAAGTTCAAGACATATTCATCACGTGTTGCCAATCTTGCAAGAACTACCTTGTTTGACCGAATCGTCTAACTTTTTCTTTTCTTCTCTTTTCTTTTTTGGATTATCCCTAGTGATCAGTGTCTGTTTTTCCCTGATTCGTTGGACTTCGAGTTGTTTTCTCAAGTTTTTAAAAATTTGCCTCTAAAATTACATCTCAAAAAATTATCTCATGTTAAGGATTGATATCCAGAAGAAAAGTACTCATTTGCTTTTTCCTCAATTACAGTTGTTTTTTTATGCCCCGGACCCCGCGCATAGCGGGAGTTTAGTGCACCGGGCTGCCCTTTACAGTGTTTTTTGATGAAGTAAGATGTTATTTGCTGGCATCAAGAAGATGCAACGAGTCCTCAATTACAGTTGTTATGCATCATATTTCTTCCGTGTAATCTTCCTTAGATGAAGTTTCTTTTTTGCTCTTTTGCAGGCGCACAGTGCCTACCGTGGTATTGGAATTGTGAAGTTGATGGGCCGTAGTAGTGGGTTCATAGCTATGCAAGCATCCCTAGCTAGTGGACAAATAGACATATGCTTGATTCCAGAGGTTTGCCTGATATATATCGGATGTTATGCCATTCTTTTTCTGATGAGTCTCTTATTAAGATCATATCTTATTTCTTATCTCAGGTGCCTTTTAATCTGCATGGTCCACATGGTGTATTGAGGCATCTAAAATATCTGCTCGAGACAAAGGGATCAGCTGTGGTCTGTGCAGCAGAGGGAGCTGGACAGGTTAGTTCCATCATAATCATGTTTGTGGCATAGGGATGTAAACATGAAATGAGCTTTTTTACTGAGAAGGTCCCAACTAACAGAAACTGAAAGCAATCTCTATAAAACTAACGAAACTTGCACGTGTAAAGCATTATTACTAGAGTCAAAGCATGTGACAGTAGTAGTTACTTCAATCAGTTCTTCCTTTTCTTCCTTAACATCTGCTTACCATCTTGACCGTCTCCATAATCTGTGTGTTATAGTTAAGGGCTCGATAGTTTCGTATGAAAGGGAATTCTGGAAAAAGACCTCAGCCATTCGTTTGTTTTGTAGGAGTTCATTTGCATTTTCTTCACTTAGATGAAAAGGGCTCAGGTATAGCAAATTTAAAGGATCTTTTGTGTTCAAGATAACAAAATAGGGACAAAAATTGACCTACTTACGGGACTATTCTAGTTAAGAACTCAATATTAGGTAGTATTTAATATCCTCATAACTTATCCCCTTTGCTTTTATGTATGTTACATAGTTTTCTTTTTGAACCATTCTTTCAGTTCAATGTTGTCACTATACTAGACAAGGCTCAAAGGTTATTTAGATGTTTACAGTTTTGGTTACTTTATCATAATTTATTGTTTGCAAACTATAGTAATGAAAACAGATGGACCAGTTTCTGATTCTCTACAACACTTAACTGCATCTGGCCCAACCTTCATTGCAGGATTTCCTCGAAAAAACCAATGCAAAAGATGCATCTGGAAATGCTGTACTTGGAGATATTGGTGTTTATTTGCAACAAGAGGTTAGTGGCTGGCCAGCTTTACCTTTGCGGGATTTTTGCTAGATACCTCTTAGCTATTCACATGAATGTTAGTCTATACATCCCTTGTCATTCTGAGGATTTTATTCTTTATTGATCTTCTTCATTAAAGAAGTTCAAGTTACTTGACCAACCTTGTAAGTTCTACTTGGCATCTATGTCCAGTATGAGCACAAGGCATGTGGTGCTCTACTTAACATAGCATTGGTAATCTTCCAAAATTCTTTTTCATGCATCTGTTCCTCAAGACTGTCTTTCAGTTGGATCAATTTTAGTGGAGTTCTTAAAGAGCGTTTTTGCTGGATGTAACTCCTAGTGTTACAATTTCTTGTGTGGTCTCATGTATTGCACATTTTGTAACTTTTGTTCTGGAATTTCTAAAAGGAAAATTCTTACCTGAATATCATTTTATCTAAGATTGACCTGTAATTGTGTATTAAACTGCTATGACTGGTGTCCTTGCTTCTTTCCCTTGAAATGAGGTCATCTTCAATCACTTTTTAACTGCTATCTAATTTATGGTCATCACCACTTTATCTTTTTAACTCTGCCTACATGAGCTTCGCAATGCATAACTGGTCCCGAGCATACAGGAGGAATGTTGTGGTTGGTGATAGGTTGACCGCCAGTGTGAAAATAGTAATATCATTATAAATCCACTGAATTCTATCTGGAATAATCTAATAAATACAGAGCATCCATTTAATCGATCCTCAAACTAATTTGTGAGGTTTAGTTGATTGATTGATCAATCACTTCATCTTTTTGATTCTTAAACCACCGTACCTGGCAGTAGAAGTTTCCACGCACATTGAGGCTCATGGCTCACTTCGTTATCCTTCTTATCAAATTATGAGAAATTCATGATAATCTGCCTGCTCTCTGACAGATTAAAAAGTACTTCAAGGAGATGGGAGAGACATCTGATGTGAAATACATTGACCCTACTTACATGATCCGTGCATGCCGTGCAAATGCTTCAGATGGAATTCTGTGCACGGTACTTGGACAAAATGCTGTAAGTCTCTCATGCTCACTTATTGACTAATTCAGACTTGTCCTTCCCGACTCATGTGTTTTGTGATTGAGACATTATTCAACCACTTATTAATCCACCATGCACTATTCGTTATGACAGGTTCACGGTGCATTTGCTGGATATAGTGGTATCACAGTGGGTATATGCAATACTCATTATGTCTACTTTCCAATTCCAGAAGTCATCTCTAAACCCAGGGTTGTGGATCCTAACAGCCGCATGTGGCATCGTTGCTTGACATCCACAGGCCAGCCGGATTTTCTTTAACCAAGAGACGATCTATCACAGTGTAATATAGAGAAGCAGGGAGCCAAATTGAGAAGCTTTATGGCTTTGCCGGTTCCATTTATTTAAGAAAAATAACACGGAAAATAAGATTCCCCCATTTTTTGCTAGGCATACATAATTTGATGCCAGTTTAGGAGGGCATATTGATAAATGAAGCTTTGTCACAGACCAGGAGTAGCATGTTCACTTGTTCCTCACATTCTGTAAAGCTTCTCTCATGGTGAAAGAAATTCAATTACTATTTGGACATACTCCTGGACCAATTAAGGTATACCATAAGTTATCGTCATTCAGTTGGACTTAGATTCATTCATCTGTAAGTCAGAACTTCTATGGACCGTTTTAATAATATATGAAATGAGCAAATTCAAATTTGTTTGATGTCCATTCAAGAATATAGTGGCCTCTCAATGTGATTATGATATTCTTTAGATATGATGAAATTTCATGGGAGTTTACCTGTTATAAACTAGCGATGAGTTTATTATCCTTTGCCAGAATTAAAGTTGAGATGAGTTTATCTCACGTTTGGTTGGGATAAACTCCTGATATAACTAATTCCGGGATTGATTATCTTGAGATTGTAGTGTTATTTTTATCCCTATGAGAGGGTGGGAGAACAATCTCGGATAATAAATTTATTATCCAGAAATAATTTGTCCTGGGATAACTTATTTTCAACCAAGCGACCCTGAGGATTGTCGTTTAGATTGATCCTTGAATTGGTTGAAGTTCTAGTACCATGCAGAGTATTTGGTTTTTAGTGCATGCAGATTATGCTGCATCCGCTAGTAGCAGTGGTAGGAGAACAGCAGAATACTTATAACCATTAAGGACATTAAGACTGGTCAACCACCAGTATTTGTTAACTGACAATGACTACTGTTAGTCGTTGCTTTCGTTGAATAAATTTTTCATAAGGAAAAAGTTACTGTTAAATTGCCAAAGGATGTCAAAATCCTAGTAAAATAAAATTTCTCATAATTAACAATATATTCTATAGCATATTCTGTCCTTATATACATAGGAATCGACAAAAGGAATCAGCTTTAAAACTGGAAATTCATATTTGATCATGCTTAGATGCTTGTTGCTCGGGCAAAGCTGTCCAAATACCGCAAGTTTGTCTGGACATGATGTTAGATGGATTTTCTTATTTTGGATACATTTTGGGTTTTGTGGATTGTGACAGAACAAATATATATTTAGGCTTCATTTGTTCTTTTTAAGATTAAGACGTTTGAATCCGAATACACATCTAAATATCAAGATGTGTATTAAGATTAAGACATCTGAATCTGAATACACATCTGAATATATTAAGATGTGTATTAAGATTTGAATAGAAATAATTAATATTGTTTGATTTTTAACATCTGAAATATATTAAATTTATCTTTATTTGAAAATTAATAAGCATAAAATTCAAATGAAATATTAACTAATCTAATATTCTATCAATAAAATATGTAATTTTTTAAAATATTATAGTTGTTGGCGGTGATGGCTTACGGGTGATGCCGACTAAAGGTGGTGGTTGGTAGTAGTTTTGGTTAATGATGGTGGTTCATGCTAGTAGTGATTGGTAGTGGTGGTGATTATGATAGAGGATGGTGGTGGTGGATGGTGATAGTTAAGAATGGCGGGTGGTAGTAGTAGTTGTGACAGAGATAGGTGGTGGGTGAGTGGTTGTATGTTATAATGGTGGACAGTGCCGACTGAGGTTGTTGATGGTGATGGGGTGGTCAGTTGTGGTAGTTGAGGTGGATGAGTGTTCATTGTGGGTGAGAATGGTATATGATAGTCGGAGTGGTGGGGATAATGGGCGGTGGGTGTTAATTGTAGGTGAGAATGGTACATGGTGGTGGGAGTGATGGGGATAGTGGGTGGTGATGGTCGATAATGATGGCGGCTGTGATTGAGGATGATGATAACGTGGTGGTAGTAGTTAATGGTAGGTGGTGACGACAGTTAATAACGAATATGTGATACCATCTTAATGAAATTAAGTCTCTGTCGTAGATCTTAATCATACAGATCTATTCAGGCCCATTAAGTGACTGTGGAGTTAAAAAAACAAACACACTTAATGATTAAGATCTAAATAATTAAGATTCAAACTTTAAAAATAAATGCACTTATTATCTAAGATCTGAATGATTAAGACTCAGACCAAATAACACCTGGGCACCTGGTTACTTTATGTCGTGGTACGTGGCAGAAAATTAGTGGCTGATTTTATGCCCTTTTGGAGCTGAAAAGAAGTAATGAACGAGAAAAGAAAAGTGTCATCGCCTGGGAGACTCGAACCATGTACTTAGCAGGTACACGCCTTAATCACTCGGGCAAAGCGACTTGTTGATGTTTGCTGTGAAGATGGCAATATATTCAATGTTATTTTTTTATAGTGGTGGCAAAATGATTACAAAAAATTACCTATATTATTCACTAAAAATGGGTTGGATAATAAACTTTATAAAACGGGTCAAATATGGATAAAAATCTTATTATCCATATAGAAAATTAATAACTAATGAGTTTAACTTTTACATTTACAAAGCTTTAAATTGAGGGTTTCTCAAGTTTGGGAGACTAGATATTCTCCCAAAAGTGATCATATTCTATAATTAATGGATAATAAGGATATCCATACGGGTTAACCCATTTTTTATTCGTTAAATATGAGTCATGTCGGATAATTTATCTGTTTTTTGATTACCCGACTGCGGCCCGACACATATACGACCCGACACGCCCGTTTGTTACCTCTAATTTTTTCCACTAATCCGGACAACAAGAACTATTTTATTAGTCCCAAACAAATTGAGGCCAGTTATATAAATCTTCACTGATCATGTTACTCTATTTAAACTATTAAAAATAGAAGTACTAGAAGTTCCAGTGACAATTAAATCCCTGGAAAGCTAAACACTTTCTAGAAAAAGCATACAACATAAAATAGAAGTGTGCGTTAACATGACTAAAACATAGTATTAGTAATAGTATTTCTTACTCCATTTAAAGTCCAAATACATTTTCTAAAGTTAAAAGGCTTCAGATTGACATCATTTTTCGGAAAAATAGAGAAATAAACGGAAAAAATTAATAGTAACAGTAAATTACATCAAATGAGAAATGCATTTTGAACAAAAATATTTTTTATGTGCTTAAAGTGCTGCTTTATGGGTTGCGACTCTGATATTTGCAATTTGAATATACTAATACTTAGCTTGAAGCTTTGTACTTTGGCATTGAGTGTGTTATATTTTCAATATCCGTATTAGGGGTATACAAATGGAACCAAAAAACCACACCAAATCGAAAAGACAAATCAACCCGATTAAAAAACCCGACTTGTTTGGTTTGATTTGGTTTGGTATTGAATAAAAAAACTTGAACCAACCCGACATATAAATATATAATTTTTACATATATTATTTAAGATTTTATATAAATTTTCTTTAAAAAATATCTAGATATATTTGGGATTCTCTTGCGGGATATAAATTTTAATAGAATATGAAGTGCTCCATATTTTATTGACCTTAAATAATGGGTTGTATGATCAGTTTGTTATCAAGCGTTACTGAAATACGCCTATCTTTTTGTTCTTACATATTCATATCATATGTTAAGATGTATTAAATTTTTATATCTTTTTTGAATGTGAAGTGGTTATTAATATTTAGGTATCATATTAATTTTTATGTTTAATTACTAAATTCAGATAACCAGAAAGTGTATATCAACGAAAAATTATTGTCAGACAACTGAAACAATAATTATTACTATGTGTTAACTAATGGAATTCTCGCATAAGAATATTTTAATTGATAATATGTTTATCAACTTTTTATATTTTTACTAAATAGATGTATACGTATCAAATATTTAACTAAGTAAGAATAATATGTAAGTAACCGAAAACCCGACAAAACCGAACCAATCCAAACCGATATAGTTGATTTGGTTGGGTCTCTTTAGAAACCAAACAAACCCGGTCCATGTACACCCCTAATCTGTACTTATAATTGTAGTGTGTTCCATATTTTGGTGGACCTTCTGACTGTATGCCATTGTTTTTCTGAACTATTTTTGGTTCAAAACTTTTGTTGCTCCTCTTAAGAGATTAAGCTGGAGTATATAGTTCGTGTTGAGCAGAAAATCTTTTGCAGCTCATCAAGATAGTTGTTATTCTACGGACAACTCCTTTTAAGGCTATCAATTTTAATTACATTCTTATGAAAACTACAACGAATATTTGCTCAAATTACTTGGCATTGAGGAGGTAATTACTTGGCAACTGGAATCAGCCATTGTTCTGGTGCTTCTGAGAGTTGTGAATGAATTAACAACATACTCGGTATAATCCCACCGGTAATATGTACGCAAACCTTACCCCTACTTGGAGAGGTAGAGTTGAGTATTCTGAATCATTCCTAGTAAATCCTTCTTCAAACAGAAAGATCATTCAAAGAGGTTTGACTTGGCTTCTGTAGGTGTCCAATGTCCATAGAGGAGCAAACACAGGTAATGACTGAGTTATAGTGGATGGACTACAAGGGATCACAAAGAGGAAGGAAACAAAAAAAGAAAATGAAAGGTCAAAAAGAAGAGAGATAGATGGAAAAGAAAACTGGAAAGAATAGCTTTGTCTGCTCCAGTCAAAACAAAGAAACATCAATAACTTTCCACACATGAACATAGATGGATTATCCAGTAAATTACTTAGCTAACTGAAATACACTTGGCATAAAGAAATCAACATGCTATTTCTTAAACTCTTACTACAGATCAGAAGTTGTATAAACAAAGAAAGAGTCACTGCTTGTATAACTGGATATGAAGGCCCTTCCAACTGAGGTTGGCTGAGAAAAGGCTAACTCTGAGCGTTTAAGAACTAAATCCTTGCAAAAGGTTCCCCTGCATTGAAGAATGAGAAGCAAATTCAGACTAAATGTAAATCATAAGCAATCCAAATCTATGCAGAACTTTGGCATTCCAGACTGCAAATGGCAAACAATGACATTAAATTCAAAGAAAATAGTTATTACCCATTTTACCAACTTCAAGTAACTTATTTGACCAAGTTTATAATGCAACAGTTATTTTGCAAAGAGCACGATCAGACAAACTCTATCTGCGAAATAGAAGCACATCCGATGCTTCAACGACGAACTCTGCATGTGAGCATCTACTAAGAAACATCCAATCTTTCATTTTGGTGTGCTCTTCTTTCTTTCCTTGGTCATTTCGTTTTGACATATTCATTATAACTTATCCAATTACAAAGTATTAACCGCTATTGCACCTTCCTTTTATCAAATCTCAGGGGCATAGTCTAATATGAGGGTAATATGTTTCTATTTTTTATTTTTTTGATCACGGAAAAATCTCAGAGAGGAAATAGTGCACGGTCCGAAACTCCATGAATTATGGGACCGCCACTAAGCACTAACTCTTCTCTACTCAAAAACCAGGCTCTTGAGTGCGGCAGGATTCAAACCCGTGACATGCGCTCAAATCACATGCTACACTCTTTACCACTAGACCAAAACCCTGAGGGGCAATCATGAGAGTAGCATTTTGTTGTATCCTAAATTTTAATGGAACGAGAGAGGCCCAGCTGGGTACTGACCAGACCAGGCCATGGAGTTCGAATAATTTGTTGTCTTATCGCATTCATTTTCCTATCACCCGTGGAATGTATCTTAGCCAAACTCTTAAAAACAATGAGAGTAGAGACCAGTGATGCTCCACAACAAAGTTTTCAGTTTCTTCTGTATGACTGCAGATATTAAATACATTATCATTTGGCAATTGAATTTCAAGAACCAACTTCGCGTTATGCAAGTAAATACCACCCCAAGAATCCGAGAACTCCTTTGAAACTGATATCTAAGGACGTTTGCATTTGTATCCACTGTTCTTCAGTAGGCTTGAGTAAAGCATAACCCTTGTCTGTAACAGCCACTTGATCCTATTGACACCTTTGTAATAGCATGAAGTTGAAATTGTTGCACGTTGAATAAAGGAAGTAGTGGGCAAAACCTTCTTAATCATCTCTAAACATCATTGATAGCACTCAGCTATATTCCTCAGAACACTTTCCTTATCAAGATAATTATTGCATGGAAAAACTAGAGGCATTATATCTGAAACTGCAATTGTACCGGGAGAGCAGAAGTCTCTGGTAAACTTTACGAAGCTGGAGGACAGTTCTTCATCTTGAGAAGCACCAATGAAGCGACTCGATCATGTACTTGAGCAGCAGAGAGTACTACACCATTCTGTTTCTGCATTATAGATAGAGTACACCGTGGTAGGATCTTCTCATACTACATTGATGGCGTACACCACTCTGATTCAGTGAATACTTGCATACCAGGACCCCTTTCATAAATTATCAAGTGCAAGCGAAGAAAATCTCAGCTTCAAGTTTACAAAGACACTTGTTAAGTGAGAGCATCACTCTCACTTATGGAATTTAGTTTTGTTTTATCAGTCACTGTCGCCTTTCTTCCTTTTTCCAGTGGTCTCGTTTCTCAGACATGAATTTTTTTGTTTCCAATTCAAAAGGAGCAATTACTAGTTTGAACCCCGTAAATTTAACTTTTGTCAGTTCATTAAGCATGCAATATATTTACAGTAAAAAAACTTCAAGGAACCATAACAACTCTGAGAAAGTAAATTGCATTACCTAGCAGCATCCAGCAAATAGCTGGCAATGTGTTTCCTTCTGTTGGAGGGACTGACCCAAATGGCTCTAATGCCACATAAAGCAGATACAGCTTCCTTCTCACACAAGATTACTCCACTATCAGACTCTTCATGGCTTTTGGTTGATTGATTTATTCTTACAATTTCCCTTTGGAAACTCACTCCCCCAAATTGGAGTGTGGTTGAAGTCCGTCTTGCTTCCTTCTCAGGTGAAATCTTACACCTGCTGCTTTCTGATCTTGAGAGAATCTTATATGCCTTCTTTATGGGCTCTGTTACCAGACATCCAGATATTCTTTGAGAAGATATAAACAGATAAACCTGTTAACAAGAGAAATGTTTCAGAGTTTCATTCACATAGCTAGACAAGCTCAGCCTCTCACATAACCACCACATGAAGAGAGAATTCTTCATAAAAATTAGTCGGCAAAATGAGGACAACCATTCAACGTCATAGCACGATTAAGAAGCTTCATTGAGCTCAAGTAACATACAACTCAAATTACAAAAAATATAAGTAGAAAGCTGAACAGTTGAAATTTGATATTGATTAGTGAATAACTTAGAACAATGAAGTTTACTTTCTATGACAGTAAGTTTCTTATAATTGCAAGAGAACGGAACCTTGCATAGCTGATGATATATCCACCCATCTCCAAGTTCCATCTCCATCATCTTCAAAACTTCCTGTACCTGCCAACAACACACTCTCTTTAAGTCTATGAACACTATGTTTAACATGATTAACTAGAGAAATATCAATCGTGAACGTCAAAAGACAGCACTTCATGTATAACCAAATAGTATCTGAAAACCTTGTTTCTCTGAGGAGGAGGATCATCGTCCAGCACCAAGATAATTCGGCCAATTTCAAGTGCAGAAATTTGAAGCACTCTTTCCTTCCGCCAACCCTGGACATTTTATCAAATCCCAGCAGGATAGAACTTTAATCTTTTAATAATTTTACACAAATTTGAAATAACATACTCTGTTGCTGAATTACCTTAAATGGAATACCATGCATATAATTCTTGTGAAATGTCTTATGAAACTTTTCATCCTCTTCATCACCTCTGGCATACTTGAAGCTACAGACAGTACAAGTATGCAATAAAAAATCAGACTGACCCAGTTCCAAATAAAATTGGGCGTACTTTCTCTTCTTATTCAAAACTTTCCCAGACTTTGCCAACCCCAGGCCTGGTGCAAATTTCTCCAAGTCTATTTCCTTGGATGCTTCATTAGTTGATGCACCATTGATTTCACTGCAAAATCAGTTTAGCATGAGCAAAGAACTCGAAGGGGAAATAAAAATGGTCATCAATGTTAGGTAGTAACAATACGGAGAAGTAATTTGTTTTCCAAATACATAATTTTGGCAGAAAACCTACTTGTTTAAGAAAATTAAGAAAATGATTTAGGAAAGATTGTAACGATCATACTTTTCTACTTAAAATCATAATGAATAGTTCCATGGTGTGATGATAAGAAACTGTCCTTAAATTGGTTCCCCTTAAATTGGTTCTTATAGAAGGCTAGTTTCAATCAACAAACAAGGTAATTGTAAGTAGACGACAGAGATTATGAACAAATATATGCATTTTGTCACTTATTTAGCAATTGATCATCTCCATTTTCTTTTTACCTCTCTTTAGTTCCTTCCATTTTGGATAAAATCGAACCACGACATTTTGATTTAGTGTGCTTGCTCATTAACATAGACTTCCATTTCCTGTTTGACTTTCTCAAAATTTCTTTCCTTTACTACAATTTGCTTTCATTCTTTTATTTTTCCTTTTAGCACACAAAAATTGATTACTACCTCAAATAAGAAAAATACACAGGGTGCTGAAGTGAAGGCTGCTAAGAAAAGCTGAACGAAAGCCATATAATACATCTTTTTCATATGTTGAGAGTCAAAGATTCTAGTTTTACTGGTAATTCGACTGAGGTAATATCCAATCAATCTCTCATAGAGGCAGAAAAGAAAGATGGGTTATACAGCTACTAATTAGGTAAATCTGAAAGGGGGGAAAACTAGAGCAGAAAAGAATTGGGTAATATGTATGTAAAAAATGTCCAAAAAGCAAAACTATAAAATATAGAAAATTGGATTAAGAAAAGTTCGAATCAAAGATATTGAGGACAGAAATTTCAAGATTCAATAGTAGAGAAAAAGGAATTAAGTAAAGATAAAAGAAGAAATACCCAAATGAATTTTGAGGTCTGCGTTGGTAAGTAACAACAATTTCTGGCTGTAACCTCCCATAATCACTGCAACATTCCGATGGATCTGCAATAGAAGAAGATGGCTTGAAGAAGCTGCTAATTTTTGATTGCATTTGATTTTCTTTCTCTCTCTCTCTCTCTCTCTCTTTCTCTCCGCCCTGTGAAAATTCTGCTAAATTAGCGCTTCCCGCCTCACTGAACTCAAACAAGTCGAGACTACTTTATTAAGTTGGGTTCTGTTCGGTTTGGGTCATTTTTTTTTTTTTTAAAAAAAACAATTAAACCAATTAAGTCGATTTTTTAAAAATTAAAATCAAACAAAATCATTTATGGGTATTTGAGCGCCCACTATTTTTAGAGTCAAATACTATTACTTATTTAAAAAACTAGTAAATTCATATAAACATATTAATCGAGCACCAATCTCAATTGCAATTTTTAGATTAAAAATAGTCGATCACCCACGATTTGAAAATTATGGATCCGCCACTGGATATACATTACCACATATTACGACGATTTTATTTTCAACGTAACACTATAAAAATAATTGCTCTTTGAGAAATTAAAATTTGATTATTTTAACATGAAATAAATCATTATACTTAGCAAAAGAAAACTATCAATCAAACTAGAATGTAAATGCAAATAACTAAATTTATTATAATAACAAAGAAATATACTATAAATACAAATGACTAATATGTAATATAAAATTTTAGAAATATTATATAAAAATATACATATATACATGTGTCGTAACAAATTTAAATAGCTACTTTTTGGTTCGATTTTTTTGGTTATTTTTTTTTTATTAAAAACCAAACCAAATTTGATCGGTTTCTAAATTCAAAATCAAAACCAAACAAAACTAAAAATTATCATTTTTTCAGATCGATTTGGTTTGATTTTTTAATTTTTATACCCTACTCGAGAGAGTGGTACTTTTATTTATCACTTGGATGCCCACAAGTTTAGGATAATGGTATTTCACCCCCTAAAGCTTGTTAAATTAAACGTTCACTTTTAATATGTTTTCTTGTTGGGGAGCTTTTATGGATTTGTAAATTTGTAATGTCTCTCCAAAAATCACTTATACACTTCAGCGTTGCGTGTGTCCTTTAACCACCCAATTCTTGTCCAGGAGATATATAAGGAAGCTAGGAAGGAGGCGAAGATGGCAGTAACGGAGGCTAAGATGTCAGGTTTCGCTCGTATGTATGAGGAGCTAGGTAACAAAGGCGGGGAGAAAAAGATGTTCCAACTCGCAAAGGCGAGAGAGAAGATGACTCGGGATCTGGATCAGGTGAGGTGCATAAGGGATGATGACGGCAAAGTGCTGATGGGGGATGACCAGATTAAGAGGAGATGGCAGACCTACTTTCATAAACTTTTAAATGAAGAAAGGGATCAGGATATTGTACTAGGTGAATTGAGGAATGCCGACAGTCCCTGTGAATTTAGTGTTGTAGGGACATTGGGGCAGAGCTACCGGGCCAGATGAAATCTCAATTTAACTTTGGAGGTGTGTGGGTAGAATAGGCTTGGAATGGCTTACTGGGTTGTTTAATGTTATATTCAAGACTAATAGGATGCCTGAAGAGAGGAGGTGGAGTACAATAGTTCTGTTGTATAAGAATAAAAGCGATATCCAGAGCTGTAACAACTATATGGGTATCAAATTACTGAGTCACACCATAAAATTCTGGGAGAGAGTGGTGGAAACGAGAGTGCGAAGGTCGGTGTCGATTTCAGACAACCAGTTCAGGTTCATGCCGGGACGATCTACCACAGGAGCTATCCACCTTATTAGGAGGATGGTGGAGCAGTACAGAGATAAGAAGAAGGATCTCCATATGGTATTTATTGATCTAGAGAAAGCGTACAATATGGTCCCTAGAGAGGTCCTATGGAGATGCCTATAGGTAAAAAGGGTCCCAGTTGCCTACATTAGGGTGATTAGAGACATGTACGACGGATCTAAGACTCGGGTTAGGACAGTAGGAGGTGACTTGGAGCATTTTTTGGTTGTTACGGGGTTGCACCAAGGGTCTGCGTTAAGCTCTTTCCTATTTGCCCTGGTGATGGATGCACTAACTCACCATATCCAAGGGGAGGTGCCATGGTGCATGCTATTTGCTGATGATATAGTTTAATTGATGAAACACGAGGCGGAGTCAATGAGAGGCTAGAGATTTGGAGACATACTCTTGAGTCTAAGGGCTTCAGGTTGAGCAGGACAAAGACGAAATACCTCGAGCGTAAATTTGGGGCCGAGCCGATGGAAGTGGGAGGGGAAGTGAGGCTCGACTCTCAAGTCTTTCCTAAGAGAAGTAGTTTTAAGTACTTTGGGTCAGTTATTTAGGGGATCGGGGAGATCGATGAGGATGTCACATACCGTATAAGAGGGGGTTGGTTGAAGTGGAGGTTAGTGTGAGCACATGATTTTTGCACCAAGCAAATAATTCCAAAATTAAAATAAATATGTTTTTGAGTGCAATTACTTGCTTTGCTTGAAATTAGTTATATTTTTGTGTGTTTGAATAAGTAAAAATTAGAAAAAATCAAAAAAAAAAAATAGTAGTAATTAATTTGTTAGTTTAGTTAATTAGAAAATTAGTAAAATAGCTTAAGTAGTAGAAATTAGGAAAAAATAACAGAAAATTACCAAAAATACTAGAAAATTAGAGTAGGTAGTAAATTAGGATTTATAATTTTTCATAAAAGAAAAGAAAAAAAAAGTATAAAAGAAAAATGCATAAAAATCATTAAAACCAGAAAATACAAAAAAAAATAGATATATACATATGTATAGTATAATAAAATTGGGCCAAAATGCTGTCCAGATAGCTGGCCCAGTGTATTGAGCCCAAACGTTCCGGTCCGTAAGCTTGTTAATTAGCGAAAATCTTGGCCGTTCGATTGTATTATCCAACGGTTGAGATAGATGGCGGAATTTTTGGTTTAATTAAATTACGAGATCGAATCGAAGCCGTCCATCCTAGTTGATCCAACGGGCGAGACCTTGGTCTCATTAGCATCCAAACGGCGTCGTTTTTGTAACGCGCCCAACAGCCGTTGATCTCCATCATATCAACGGTCGAGATTACATGCGACATTCAGCCTATAAAAGGCTTATGTCTGAAGACCCCCAGCCACTTCTCATGTGTTCAAACCCTAGCCGCCCCTGTATCTCTCCTTCTTCATCTTCTTCAACCCCAGAAAACCCTAGGCGGCCATGGCGGCCACCACCCTCCACGGTGGTCGCCGGCCTTTCAATATCCTTTCCTTCTTCATATCCTCTTCTCCTTCTTCTTTGTTCCAGAGAAAACCCCAAGAATTTCCTTTCTCCATAAATCCCGGTCACCGGAATCCTCGCCGGTGATCGCCAAACAATGAACCACTGCCTGAAACCAATACCAATCGACTCCTTTTCATGAGATCTACCCAACCATACTAGCCTCCACCCTCGAATCAAACCCAGTCGCTTCGAATATCCCAAAAAGGGTCGTCGGAACCCTAACTCCGGCGACCCCAAATTCAACACCCAATCAAGACCTCACCTTTACCCTCACCCAAACACCCCTCTGCAGTCAAAACTCAAAAAAAAGGCCTCGTCTTTAGGCCTGAAAGAAGAATCAGAGAAAAATTGGAAGAAAAGGGTTCTGAAAAATAATAGAGAAACATGAACGAATAAAGAAAAAGAAAACAAGCAAGAATAAAAAGGAGTTAGAGAGTTCGAGAGAGGGTGAGGAGTGAAAGGAATAGGAAGCTCGGGGGACAGTCCCCGCAAGCTAAGTACCCCCCCTCTTCTGTTTGCTTTGTTTACCTGTTTTGCCTGCTATTTTCTTGTTATTTCTGTGTGTTTAGCATGCTTTTGATCAATTAGTCGCATGAACTAGGATTTTTATTAGTCTTTGAAGAGTTTTAGTTTATTTGTTTGTTTTTCTTTATCTTGTTAATCTTTGTATGTTATTTCTTGTGTTATTAGACTGCATGTTTCTTGCTTAGACATAGATTTTATCTGGGTCCTTTCTTTGTTTTTTCTGTTTCATGCTTTCTTTGTTCATGTTCTCTGACTTCGTATGTTTTTGACTTGTTTAGTTTTAGGGTTCTATAATCATCTTATTCACATCCTTTGTTATTACTCTGTTCTGACTGTTTTAGGTTTAGTTTAACACTAATGATGACTTTCATCTTATTCATCTTCATATGCATATTCTCCTGTTTGTTTATTTTCATGTTCTGTTTCTTCCATGTTTAGTCATGTTTAGTCTAATACATGTTTTAGGGTTATTAAGTGTTTGGTTTGTCTCTCGAGTTCAAAATTAGATCTTGATATTCATGTCCTCTCTTCTATTCTGTTAGGGTTTTTATCTTGTTAGTTTTCAATAGCTCTTCTGTCAACTTACATGTTTGGATCCTGATACTATGTTCAATGGTTTGTCTTTCATTGTCACTCATGATTTGTATTAGATTACTTTTGTTGGCTTGCAATATCTCAATTGTTTCTCTTTCTGTATCTTCACATGTCTAGTCTTAGTAAAGCTTGGCAATCTTTATTCATCCCTTATCCTGTCTTTAATCTGGGGTTCACTCCTTTGCTCACATGCTGGTGGTCTCATTTGTGTTCATTTTTAGTGCAAATCTAATATTCTTGTCATATCATCTCTCATATGTTTTATTTGATGAATGAGTATGCCAATTTGGGGTCTGTTTCTCTTCATGTTACCCTCATATGATAGACTTAGGTTTCTCTTTTCACTGTTTCTCCATGTTCTTTTTGTCATCATCTTCATCTCATTTGTCATGCACTTGTGCTAGATTTAGGAATGTTATTCTTTGTTTCTTCATGGCTTTCCTATTCTTCATCCCCACTCTTAACATGCATATATCAAGTTAGGGTAGCACTTAAAAATGAACTCTAATTACCCTGCTTAGGTTAGTTGAACCATGAATCCTGTTTCTTAGAGTTTAATATTCTGAGCTTGTTTGTGCCTTGAACCTTGGTGATTCTGAGTTGTTCAAACTTTCATGTGACTGAAACTGGTAGTTATTAAGTCTTAATTAGCATGATTTCATACTTTGTCTCATAAAATTAGATAATGTGAATTAATCAACTGAAATTCAACCATATCAATTGCCTTCTCTGAGTTTTGGTTGATTATTACATTTTGTTTGATCTTATGTGTCTTAATATGCAATCCATGTTTGAAACTGATTTAGTTTACTGGTTCTGGTTGAGTGTAAGTGTTTGATTAACACTGTTTGAACCCTAGGTGAATTGGTTATAGTTGTTAGCATTAGGTTCTATGAAAGTGGTTAGTTTTTAAATAGGTAAAACACTGAAAATGATCATAATTAGGCTATAGGTTTAATAATTGGCCTAAGAATGGTCAACCCTGCAAAGGGTTGACCAATTCTGTAAGCCCTAACACACAGCTCACTGTTTAACAGTGGCTGGTTGTGCAAAGAGGCTATGTCTGCAAATGCAGACTAGCCCAGGCTCTATATTGAGCCCTGAACAGCAAAGTGGCCAAACCCGTAAAGGTTTTGGGCCCAGCTGTTCAGTATATGGCTTTGATAGCCCAAGCTAAGTCTCAACTTGAGACTGGCTAATTCTTAAATAGGTTAATCATAACAATAAAACAGGCTATGCCTGCAAGTAGCTTTAATTAGGAATAAATGGGTCTTAATTGACTGGAATTAACTTAAAAATGGCTAATTTTGAAATAGTTCTTAGAAATGAAACTGGCCAGCCCTTAAATACTAATGCTAGGGCTGGCTATTAGTTAAATAGTTCAAAACAAGTTGAAAATCTGCCCTAGGCAAGCTAGTAAATCAGCAGTGCCCTTAGGGGCATAATTGGGTATTTAAAAGGTAAAATAGTAACTAGTAAGAACTTAGGAGGGTAATAGGGACATTCATGCTCCTGATTTCTGCAATTTTGCAGAGATTTAGGGGTATAATGGTCTCCTAAAAATGGGAAATCTGTAAAAATCTCAAACCCCTGAGGTCATACTAGTAAAAGGCCATAAAAGAGAATCTTTAGAACCTTCCAGCACATGCTGGAAGGGTTTTTAGTAACTGAAATATGGACGAAAGTGTAGAATGAATAATTTTAGGAGGGGGGAAGTGGGATTAATCCCATACTTCTTCCCCAAGTATTCAGCCCTAAAGGTTAGCTATAAATATCTCAAAAAAGGGGCTGAAAAGGGGGTTCCAATCTGAGTGAGATAAGAAATACATTTGGGTTCCAACATTTGAGCAATCTGAAATTCATACTTAGGCTAATTATTGATAAGAAATACTAGGGAAAACATAGCAATTTGGCAGTAATCATTCTGGAAATTCCGGGTGTGGAAAGCTTGTGGGTTTAATCTGTTTTTCTGGGTTCCTTGTTCGATTATTTGCTGGGTTTCTCTCATATTGGTGTTGCTGTGTTGCTGTGTTGCTGTTGCTGTGCCTTCTCACTGTTGCATTCATTGCTTGATTCCTTACTGTTGTTACTTACTCGCTTCTGCCCCCTTAGACTCGTTGGTGTTCTTTCATTTGACCCAGGTACATTCCTCAATCCACTGAAGATGTAACTGCTGAAATAATGAAATGAAGCCTTATTTTTAATTACCCTGTTATAATCTTATATTGTCTTTTAGTTAGTTTCAGCATTTATAGCTTGATTGATGTAATATGTAATAGTAGGAAACAAAGAACAGAAACAATGTAATAGTATAGTAGTAGTAGTATAGCAATAGTATAATGTAGATAGTTTACCACCTAGTTTAAATAGGTAAAGGTTCTAAAACATAAGTCAATTAGTAATAACCTGCAATATTAACAAGCTGGTAACGAAATTCATGAGAAAATCAGTAGTGTAATGTTAGTGTTGGTGTAGATCATTCATCACTTAGCTAAATATGAGTACTATTAAAACTAGAGATCATCAATTCATTTGCCTACATTAGTAATACTGAGCTCATTCAGTTAATCTGTTTCATTAATCTTAGTGTTTGAACAAGTTTAAAAGATAAGAAGTGAAATAGGCAATGATGTTAAAAACGGGTTCAGTTTTGGTGTTAATTGGTGCTCAAACATGGTTATAAAGTGGTGTAATAGGTTCAAAAGAGAGAATAGGCAGAAGAGTGGGTAGTTCATTCGCGACTGGGGTTCATGGCATAAGCTAAGTTGGATTAGAATCAATGATACATTTGTGTACATATGAATAGATCATTCAGTCTTGGATAACTCAGTTAACACTAGCAAGTAATTGGGTCGATTAAGCACTGTCATGTATAGGTTAATTACTTAATTTTGGTCATTTGTAGATAATTAGTCTAATTACTCTATGAACTTCTGGAATAATCGAATTGCTCTCCTTTAGAATCTGTTAGTGTTAGTATCAACTTGTTAACAAAGGTTGAGATCATAAATAGCCTTTAGCTCTAGTCTGAGTTGTAATAGATAATCGATTCACAATAGGTTGTGTACTGATTTCTCTTTAATGAATAAAACATTTTTAGTTCATTCTATTCAACTTGCGTTTCTGATTTTAATTATTTCAATCTGTTATATAAACTCTCTTAACCTCACGGCATGAATTATATCAAAGCCTCAAGCATGAACCTGAAGACTACCTGGGTCTTAAGGCCTGGGCTGATTTAGTTAAGCAAAGTGAAGAAGACTAGGCCCAATTAACAACAAACTACACGGGCCTGGGGTTATTCTAGTGTTAGTAATACGATTAAGGAAAGAACAAGTGTAGAAAACGTAGTTAAATATTAGTATCCTTTAAATAAAATTGGGACGAGCCTCGCCCGAATAACACCGGGGCCCCCATTTAGTGATGATATAAACACAAATAGATCCGGGAAAGCTAATAGCCAATTCCATAGCTTCTCCCAAAAGATTTAAAAGCCGATAGACATTACTTTAGGGCACGATTTCAATATACCTTCCTATGAATGAGTGTGCACTTGGTGCGACTCAAATCCAAATCTCGGCAAAGCCGAAATACACCAAAAGTCATAGGCGTACTGGTTGCGGTATGACTCGAGGCGTGTTTCCGCGATGTCGCAAATTCCTAAAAATAATATTTAACGTAAAAGCACATTATGTTGTTAAAATCTATAACTGAGTCAAACAAAAGTCAAGAACGACAGTGGAGCGACCGTGCTAAAACCACGGAATCCGGGAGTGCCTAACACCTTCTCCCGGGTTAACAGAGTTCCTTATCCGGACCTCTGCTTCGCAGACATTTCAAAGAGTCAAAATTCCTCGGATTCGGGATTAACCGGTGACTTGGGACACCATTGTCATTCCCAAGTGGCGACTCTGATTAATCTCTAATAAAATCCCGAACCGATTGTCCTTAAATTGGAAAAACTCCTTCCCTTACGTTATTTTATCCGTCTCGGGTAATTGAGCGTCGGGGTATACCCTACAAGTGTATTTATACACCTTACGCATGTTGGGGTAGTAAAAGGGGAGGTGTGACAATCCCAAATGGACAACCCAAGAAGAATATATGAGTTTAAGAACTCGAGCTCCTTAGAACTGCCATTCGCGTTTTGTTTGACTTCATTATATGATTTGAATAACATGCTATGTGCTTTATCGCTTTGATATTATGTGTACTGTATATAAAACTGTGCCAAAAACCCTTCTCTCTTCTCCCCCGGGGATGTGCTTACTGGTTGAGACTCCCTTTTCTGTAAAAGTCACCTTAAACTAAGAAAACAAAGGCCGGATAAGTTACAAAGCCGATTGACTCCGCGGGTCACCGGTACGTAGCCCCCTCCTCGATTCGAGTTGTCCGCTCGGGTACACGGTCTAGCAATCTATGTCGACAATGGTGGTTGTGAGCACGTGATTTTTGCCCTATATGAGAATTACTCCCAAAAAATTCAAAATAAAAGAGTTTTGTGTTGTTTGCAATTGTTGTGAATTTAGTGTCATTTTTAAAAAATAATGACAATATATATATATATATATATATATATATATATATATATATATATATATATATATATATATCGCATTTGCATTTAGGATTTAATTCTACAATTAGGAGTAATTAATTTTATCTTACAAAAATGAAAATCACAAAAATAGGCATCTTTTGCATTTTAGCCTTTAATGTCCAAATTGTGTGATTGTATTTTAATTACCATTTAAAATTAGGTGACAATTATTATTATGAGATTAGTATTTCAAGATAATTTTAGTTTTTATAAATTAATCTTAGTATTTTGGACTTTATTAATTAGGAAGTTGAATAATGGAGAAGAACAAAATCGAAAAAATTTGGATTGGGCCATCTTGCAAATTAAGTTACAAGCCCAATCCTAAGAAACCTTACCCAACCCAAAACCCCTTGGCCCAAGAAGAAAATTTCAGATTTTTTTAGCAAAAAATAATCATAATTACATGACATAAAGTAGTGGGGGGCAAGGAAATCAAGGAAGAAAACAAGGAGAGGAAAACATGGATTAGTGGGTTTTCTTTAAATTAAAAAAATATTTTCTTTTTAATAAAAAAATCTGAAAATTTTTGAAATTCTTGCCTATAAATAGAAGAGAAGATTTATGAAAAAGAGGGTGGAAAAAAAGAGAGGAAAAATAGGAAGAGAAGTAAAAATAAAAAAAATTTCCTGCTGTAGTATACACTCGATATACATTCTGGACACAGAAGTATACATGGCGAAAAATTCAATTTTTGAGAGTTTCTTTTGAGAAGTGAAAAGAGTTCAAAGCTAGAAAGCCAAAACAAAGAGAAAATCTGGAAAATATTTTTTTTTTCTATTTTTTTACTGGTTTGTTTTTGTTTTTCTCCGTATTGCTGGGATTTTCGGGATTGAGGTGTTGAAGCTACTGTTGGTTGTTACTGTTGTTGTTGTTGTATTTTCACCGCCTTGTTGATTTGCCATTTTCCCATTCCTTTCAAAACCAGGTACATATCTCTTTCACTTGAAGCTGTAATGGTGAATTGTTGAAATAAAAAATGAAGATCTGGATCCGATTATTTGCTGTCCTGTAGTTTATGTTTAGTGTTGTTAGTTTAGATTTGTAATTTATCTATTCAAGTATTCTGTAGTAGCTGAAAAACGAAAAACAAAAACATTGTAATGGCTAGTAGTATAGTAGCAATAGTGCATCACCTAGCTTAATTAGGTAATAGATCTTAAAACATGGGTTAGTTAATAATAATTTCAAAAATCGGTTGGTCACTCGCTCACAGCAGATTCATAAGTCTTAATCACGTATCATATGTCATTCACACATAGATAAGCTTAAAAATAGGAAATGTTAGATTAGATAGTGCTTTAATCATGTTTTAGGCTAGTAATCTGGTAATAAAACAAGTCACATTGAAATCAGTAACATAATCATAAATAGGTCTATGAGTTATTCATTTACGGGTATTGAAACAATTTAACTAGAACCACATATTTGTAATGCAAAAAAAAATGCTTAGTATATAATGAAACTGGTAATGTGATTATACGTGAATAGTTAATCAGTTAATTCAGATCCATAGTGAATTAGTTTAATGATTGTTTAAGTTCATTATGTAATTACGTCGCCTTCTCAGATTAGGTATTGACTTCAAAACGCAAGTGTAAGAAGAAGAAGTAGTCTGTTAGTTCTGATTTATGGTAATAAATAATTAGTTTATAGCCGATGTATGATATTGATTTCCTTTACTGAATAAATAAAAGTGCCTTCTATTTCAAATGTGTATCTTTGTTCTTTTGCCTCAATTGTTTCCAATTTTATTTAGTTTGGGCCCAATACGTGTTATGGGCCTGAATCTCTATATAATGCCAACTGGGCCTGCGAGCAGAAATCCAACAGCAGCCTGGGTCTCGAAGACCAGGGCAGTTCAAGCATATGTTTAGTGAAAAGAGTCCAGGCCCAATAAACAACAAAAATTACGGGCCCGGAATGTTTAATATTAGAAATACGATTAAGGAAAAAACAAATATAGAAAACATAGCCAAATACTAGATTTGAATCCTTTAATGAAAATTGGAACGAGCCTCGCCCGAATAACGAACGTCGGGGGCCCCATTTAGTAATAAGATAACATAGTGGATCCGGAGAGGCTAATAGCAAATTCCATAGCCTCTCCCAAAAGTTAAAAGCCGATAGACATCATTTAGGGCACGATTTTAATATACCTTCCATTGAACGAGTGTGCACTTGGTGCGACTCAAATCCAAATCTCGGCAAAGCTGAAATACACCGAAATTCATAGGCGTACTGGTTGCGGTATGACTCGAGGCGTGTTTTCGCGATGCCACAAATTCTCTAAAAATAATACTTAATGTAAAAAGCACTATATGTTGTTAAAATCTGTGATTAAGTCAAACAAAAGTCGAGAACGACAATTGAGCGACCGTGCTAAAACCACGGAACCCGAGAATGCCTAACACCTTCTCCCGGGTTAACAGAGTTCCTTATCCGGATCTTTGCTTCGCAGACATTTTTAAGAGTCAAAATTCCTCGGATTCGGGATTAACAGGTGACTTGGGACACCATTATCATTCCCAAGTGGCGACTCTGATTAATCTCAATAAAATCCCGAACCGATTGTCCTTTAATTGGAAAAACTCCTTCCCTTACGTTATTTTATCCATTTCGGATATTTGAGCGTCGGGGTATACCTTACGAGCGTATTTATATTTATGCTTATGTGGGGTAGTAAAAAAGGGAGGTGTGACAGCTCTGGCGACTCTGCTGGGGAACACAACCCCGAACTTCGGTTTCAGGGTTTAAGAACTCGAGCTCTTTAGAATTGCCGTTCGCGTTATTGTTTGACTTCGTTATATGATTTGAACAACATGCTATGTGCTTTATCACTTTGATATTATATGGATTGTATATAAAATTGTGCCGAAAACCTTTCTCTCTTCACCTCCGGGGATGTGCTTACTGGTTGAGACTCCCCTTTCTGTTAAAGTCACCTTAAATTAAGAAAATAGAGGTCGGATAAGTTACAAAGCCGATTGACTCCGCGGGTCAGCGGTACGTAGCCCCTTCCTCGATTCGAGTTGTCCGCTCGGGTACACGGTCTAGCACTCTATGAAACCGTAAGATTTTGAACATAGGTCTAGGACGATTATTTGCATCATATTTGACTTAGGGGACTCAACATAGGGGTTGGGTCCGTCTAGGACAGGTGACCCGGTAATTAAGACCGAGCATATTATGTGTTGCATTTTTAATTGTCCTTGACCATTATGTGGACCGGCGAAAATCCCGAGGGTAGAAAAATTGTTGAAAAAAAAAAGAAGAGAGAAACAAGAGTTTGTGAAAATGGGTATCCGGAAAATCCAAAAAAAAAAAAAATTTTGAAAAAATGGTTTTGTTGTTGAAATAAATTGGTCGATTAATCTGACCGAACTACGGCAGGTTTGATTCTCGCCATTAGGTGGGATACGTAGGCAACCCTCATCGGGTCCAACCACCCCTTTTAAAAAAAAAAATCAAAAAAAAATGTGTGTATTTTTGTCAATAAAATCAAAGTGATGCCGTTTTTGTAAATAGCCGAATGTTCCGAAAGGACGCCGGAAGGCTGTTTTTGCAAAAATAGCCACTTTGAATCTTTTTAAATAATTTGCGGGCACAGCCTTGAAATATTCCTTGTGGAAATGTTGCAAGGCCAAAGCCTCAAAATCAAGTCCGGGTTCACACCCGTTTTGCAAAAAAATAACCAAAAAAAAAAATGTCAAATTTTTGATTTTGTTATAAATAAATCGGGTGATGCTATTCTTGCTTAAAATAAGCCGAATGTCCCTCGAAAAGACGCCAGAAGGTCGTTTTTGCAAGAATAGCCACTTTTAGTCATTTTAAATAATTTGCGGGCATAGCCTTGAAATATTCCCTCAGGGAAACGTTGAAAGGCCGTATCCGCAAAATCAAGTTTGAGTCATCGCTCAACTTCTCAAAAATAACCATTTTGTCAAATAATCCATTACATGGCCGAAATTTTGCTGAAATAGCCACAATTCTTGCATTTCAACTTCCTCAGTCTTGTGTTGGTTTATGGTGATGCCGAACGATGCCCCATGAGCCACAGGATAAAAAATTTAGTTTTATCTTTCTTAAATAAATTTTGCAAAAATAGTCATTTTGTCAAATAAGCCATTATGTGGCCAATTTTGTAGAAAATAGTCATAATTGACACCAAAAATATTCTTATTCTTGTAGAAATCTCCTACACAAGTTTGTAGTTGGAATTGGTTTCTATAATTTTCCTTCAAAGAAAAAGAAAAAAAAATCAAAAAAATCAAATAAACATCTCTTTATTTCTTGCATTAATTTGCAAGAACTACGCTCGGTCTGATTCATGCGGGGTCATGATACGTAGGCAATCCACGTAGGATTCGACCATATCCATTTCCATTACCAAAAAGAAAAAAATGAAAAAACTACAAAAAGGAAAAAAAAAGAGAAAAAGGAAAAACCACAAAAAGAAAAAAAGAGAAGAAGAAAAAAATAGCAGAAAAAAAAAGATAAATCAATAAGCGGAATACCTTAACGCTAACATGATGGTTTCGTTTTGTCAATTTCCAGAAAGTTGAGGTGGTTGGTTGTGGTAAACAAGATCCAAGGAAAATGATAACCGACATCGACGCTGTTACGAGTGTTGAAGAGACTCAGGGTCGGAAAGTTCAACAAGGGTCTACTGTGGTTGAGGAAAACAGAACATTGAAACAACAAATGACCAAAATGCGTCAAGCATGAGCCAATGGCCAAGGACAGCCTTCTCAAGAGTCACAGTTTGATATACAGCAAGGACAGTACCACTCTCCCGAGTACCACTCATACTCAAACATTGAAAAGCCTACCGAAAGAAGGTACATGAAGAAATGGCCCAAAGATTGCAGAGATTAGAGCAACGGCTGAAAAACACGCAAGAAGTGGCTAGGATGCCATGCTTGTCAATTGGGAAGGCGCTCCGTCTCTTGGAGTTTTGGTGGTATATTTTGGTGTCATCTCTTTTGCCCGGGTTATTTCAGGGTTGTAATCCGGACGTTGTCTTGAGAGTCAAAACCTTTCTATCTTTCCACTTTGCTTTGTTTAGTAATAAATTTGTTTAGTGCTGTCTAGGTTTGTAATTCTAGTCTAGTCTGTTCGTTTTGTTGTTCGTCTTGTTGTTTCAACCCATCAGTTTAATACAACTCTCTGTTTCCCATCATTCCTAGTCATTCCATTTCTGATCACTTTGTATTTCTTCTCGTACTGACTTTAATAACATGACATGCACATAATTCTAAGCCTGGTTTTTAAAAGTCAATGAAACAATGTTGAAGATGTAATGATACTCGGAAGAAATAAAAACATATTGGAATACTGTGAAGCCGGAAACAAGTGAATATTGGGGAAAGCGTGACATAAAGAAATGCCTTGGAAATGCATCATCAATTTAAAGCCAAAGGAAAAAATACCCCAAAGCTAAGGAACCATTCGTGGTATCGAGATTGTTGCCCAATGGCACTGAAAATCGTCAAATACCGAAGGCAAATATGTGAATCGGTCGAAAGGTGTTTAAATGTGTAGTTTGTACTTGGTAGGTCTCGAAGATTGGAATGACGAAGGCATTTTATTCGGCTATCCAAACACTTTATCCATTGTTATCCCTTCGAGCCTTATTATATTTTTCTTTCATATCCCTCTTTCGGAATCAACAACAAAATTGAGGATTGAGCGGAGAAATCCAAATGGAGAAACAAAAAGAAAGAAGAAAAAAAAAAAAGATAAAAGAAAAGAAAAAAGAAAAAGAAAAGAAAAGAAAAGAAAAAGAAAAGAAAGAAAAAGAAAAAAAAGAAAAATCGGGAGAAGTCAAATCATAACAAGGAGGCGATCTCATAATCTGAACTACGTTTAACTTGATCCCGAAAGGGTACGTAGGCAGCCTCACTGAGGTTCAGTCACAATAAATGGAAAATCTAAAAAAAATCCCCCAAGAAGGAAACTGGGGCAGAAGTTATGGTTGTCGAATAAATAAGATTCCGAAGGTTGTAATTTTAACCCACGATGAAATATTTTTGAGCCTTTATATCCTTTTTCTTACCCCATCCAAAAGCCTGCATTACGATCCAAAGGAAGACCTTCCGATCAATCTTCAAGAAATGCCGAGTCAAGCGAACAAAGGTCAATCACATCAGGGGCAACACTCCAGTCCGAACAAAGAAGAATGAAGGACTCAAACCACCGCGAGACTCCATGATGAGAGAAATCAAAATGAGAGAGTCTTATCGGTGAAAACCCTCATGGGCACCGTAAGGCGACGGTGAGTCGAGAGAAAGAAAGAGCAAATGATAGAGGCTTGATGGTGAAAACCCGATGGGCACTACAAGTCGACTAAGGATCAGATCAAGAAATGAAGTGTTGAAGACCGGTTTCACGGCAGAACTTTGCAACAAGAGTTGAACATCAACTTTGCTATACGGAGAAGGCCAAAAGTGCGTGTCAAGGTCGCTAGAGTCGGTATTCAAAATCCGTTAGGTCATTCGTCTGTAGGTTTCTTGTTAGGAATTGTATTTTCCTTTCTCTTCATTCTTCACACTTTGTTTTACCCTCCTTCTTATCGAGTCGGTCAGGTCATAACAAGTACAGAAATGATTTCGAAATTTGCCACCAAGCTCTCCAATTGCACAAGATGAGATTTAGCCAACACGACAATTGTCGTAGGTCGGGGAATGACAAGGCCAGTGATTTAAGCCCACAAGAGCAACATGTGCAATGAAGATCATGCAAGACACAAGGGTCGGCAAGGTGCCAACTCAGGGAAAATATAGCAAATGGAAGTACGAGGTTCGAACAGAGAGGGGGTATATCTTCTGACAAGAGAAAGACCAAAGGTTGTCAAGTGGAGTCATCAAAGGAATCAAGATCGAAGTTTGTGGGATCCGTCAAGAAAGGAACAATATACATACCTAAAGAGAGGTGGATTTTGAACAAAGAAGAAGTAAAAATGGATAGTCGGTGAATAGGCAAGGCACCCGAGTGGAAAGCAGCCGCCATCAAGGTTCAAGGCCACAACCAACCACCGCATTTAAACTAACAGATTTTTCTTTGCTTTGAAACAGGGGCATAGATGTTATTGGACTGATAGAGCCAACAGTTTCCAATGGGCATAAGCTCATTTTGGTTGTGATGGGTTACTTTACCACGTTGTGCCGAGGCAAAGGGCAAATTTGCACCAAATCGGCAGGGACCGTTCGTGGTATCACGGGTGTTGTCCAATGGAGCATTATATTTAACAGATGTTGAGGGAAAGTGCGTAGAGACTGCTATCAATTCAGATGCAGTCAAAAGATACTATGTATGATTCCTTTTCAAATATGTGTTTTGTATTTTGTTGTGATTTTGGAATCGAAATGACGAAGGCATTTTATTCTCTATCCAAACACCTTATCCATTGTTAACCCCTTCGAGCCTTAATGAATGAATTATTTCATATCCCTCTCTCGGAATCACTCTAGTGCAATAAGATCGAAATTGCCAGAATAAAAAATGAAATGATGGAAAAATGAAAAAAAAATGATGATAAAAAAAAAAAAATGAAAAAAAAAATGAAAAAAAAAGATGAAAAAATGAAAAAAAAGAGAAAAAGACAAAAATCGGGAAAAAGTCAAAAAGAAATCCATCTAACTTATAAAGTTGAATGAACTACGTCTGACTTGATCCCGAAAGGGTACGTAGGCAGCCTCTCTGAGGTTCAGTCACAATAAAGAAAAAATCCAAAAAATTCCCCACATATTGAAACTGGGGCAGAAGTTATGTTTAATAATTTCGAGAGTTGTAAATATTTTTAACCCTCGTTGAAATTTTGAGCCTTTATATCTTTCTTTCTTAACCCGTCCAAAAGCCACGTTACAGTCCAAAGAAAGACCTTCTGATCAATTTTGAAATGATAACAAATACGACGAAGGAGGAGCGAAGCATCGGATAATACCCGTGGTACAGAAAACAAAATACAAAAAGGAAAAATGGAAAAAATAATAAAAATGAGAGAGTCTCATCGGTGAAAACCTTAGCCGGCACTGTGAGACGATTGTGAGGTTGAGAGAAATAAAATGAGAGAGTCTCATCAGTGAAAACCTTAATCGGCGTTGTGAGATGATTGTGAGGTTGAGAGAATAAATGAGAGAGTCTTATTGGTGAAAACCTTTCGAGGCACCGTAAGGCGATCGTGAGGACTATCAGAAAAGAGAAAAGCAACAAAAAAGAGTATCGGTTTGGGGTCAAAGGAAATTCAGAGTCAGAATAATGATTGGAACGAACTGGGTCGGAGTTTAAATACATGGCATGGTCGGCGGAATCAGCCAACAAATACCCAGATAAGTTCCGTCATCTCTCCAAAATACCCTTACCTTTCTTTCATTTTTTCTGCATTTCATTGTTTACCCTTTTGAGAGCTAACTACCAACTCCTGATAACGGAAGTTGAAATAACACTGGATCAGAAAGGATGGAAGATTGGGGAAAGAAATAAAGAAGCTTGGCAAACATGGCCAAAGGAAAAGAAAACAAAACAAAAATGGAGAAATGAGAAAAATACAAAAAAAGAGTCTGCAAGAGACGAGAAGTCAAAAGCCATGCAACATGAGAAAGCAAAAACAAAGGAAGCAATAAGAAGTGGGGACGGCGGATGCCAGTTGCCAGCAGTTTATATCTAATAAATTTTGTTTCATGCAGGAACAAATTGTCACTAATCACTTTAAAGTGAATGTGACCAATGTGGAAAATTTAAAATACCAAAAAGAGAAAGTCTGCCGAATAAGTGGAGAAATTCACAGGCGAGAGATAAGTTGGTAAAAGAAAATACCAAAAAGAGGAAGGTAACATCTTTTAAAATCCACTCCCCGGTCCTCAAATACGGGAATACTTTCTGCGTCGCATTGCACGTTTAAATTCGGTCGGGCGCCCGCCCTCAAATACGGGAATACTTTTACGCATCGCATTGCACGTTTAAATTACGTTAGGCGCCCACCCTCGAATACGGGAATACTTTTACGCATTCGCGTTGCACGTTTCATTTCTGTTATGTTAGGCGCCCAAATACGGGAATATTTTACGCATTCGCATTGCACGTTTAAATTACGTTAGGCGCCCGCGCCCGAATACGGGAATATTTTACTGCATTCGCATTGCACGTTTAAATTTACGTTAGGCGCCCACCTCAAATACGGGAATATTTTCTGCATTCGCATTGCACGTTTAAATTCGTTAGGCGCCCACCTTCAAATACGGGAATATTTTACGCATCGCATTGCACGTTTAAATTCGGTTAGGCGCCCACCTTCGAATACGGGAATACTTTTCGCATCGCATTGCACGTTTAAATTCGGTTGGCGCCCGCGTCTAATACGGGAATACTTTTACGCATTCGCATTGCACGTTTCATTTATGTTTGGCGCCCGCCTTCAAATACGGGAATATTTTACGCATTCGCATTGCACGTTTAAATTTACGTTAGGCGCCCACGCTCAAATACGGGAATATTTTCGCATTCGCATTGCGCGTTTAAATTATGTTAGGCGCCCGCTTCGAATACGGGAATATTTTACGCATCGCATTGCACGTTTAAATTCGGTTAGGCGCCCACCTTCAAATACGGGAATACTTTTCGCATCGCATTGCACGTTTAATTTCTGTTAGGCGCCCACTCCAAATACGGGAATACTTTTATGCATTCGCATTGCACGTTTCATTTATGTTAGGCGCCCACCTCAAATACGGGAATATTTTACGCATTCGCATTGCACGTTTAAATTTACGTTAGGTGCCACGCTCAAATACGGGAATATTTTACTGCATTCGCATTGCACGTTTAATTTACGTTAGGTGCCCACCTTCTAATACGGGAATATTTTTCGCATTCGCATTGCACGTTTAATTTACGTTAGGCGCCCGCTTCAAATACGGGAATGTTTTACGCATCGCATTGCACGTTTAATTTACGTTGGCGCCCACGCTCAAATACGGGAATATTTTACGCATTCACGTTGCACGTTTAATTTCTGTTGGCGCCCACCTTCAATACGGGAATATTTTACGCATTCGCATTGCACGTTTAATTTACGTTAGGCGCCCACCTTCAAATACGAGAATATTTTCTGCGTTCGCATTGCACGTTTAAATTCTGTTAGGCGCCCACCTTCAAATACGGGAATATTTTCGCATTCGCATTGCACGTTTAATTTACGGTAGGCGCCCGCCTTCAAATACGGGAATGCTTTACGCATCACGTTGCACGTTTAAATTCGTTAGGTGCCCACTCCGAATACGGGAATATTTTCTGCATCGCATTGCACGTTTAAATTCAGTTGGGCGCCCACTTCTGATACGGGAATATTTTCTGCATTCGCATTGCACGTTTAATTTACGTTAGGCGCCCGCGCTTCAAATACGGGAATGCTTTTATGCATCACGTTGCACGTTTAAATTCGTTAGGTGCCCCCCTCGAATACGGGAATATTTTTACGCATCGCATTGCACGTTTAAATTACGTTAGGCGCCCACCTTCGAATACGGGAATGCTTTTCGCATCGCATTGCACGTTTAAATTCGTTAGGTGCCCACCCTCGAATACGGGAATATTTTTACGCATCGCATTGCACGTTTAAATTACGTTAGGTGCCCACTCCGAATACGGGAATACTTTCTGCATCGCATTGCACGTTTAATTTTTGTTAGGTGCCCACGCCCGAATACGGGAATACTTTTACGCATCGCATTGCACGTTTAATTTACGTTAGGTGCCCCCCCGAATACGGGAATACTTTTCGCATCGCGTTGCACGTTTAAATTATGTTAGGTGCCCACCTCGAATACGGGAATACTTTTACGCATCGCATTGCACGTTTAATTTACGTTAGGCGCCCACCCTTAAATACGGGAATATATTTCCTGCACGTCATGGTTTATATAGCTAAAAGCCACTGGGGGGAAAGAGAAAAAGAAAAAAAGTAGTTTGTTGTTTTGTTTTGAGCAGGTTCGGCTCGAGGGCAAGAAGTACCATTGAAAATCAAAAAAAAAAGAAGAAGAGGAAAACAAGAAAGAAAATCAACAAAAAAAGAGAGTCTGCATCGCCGAAAATCAAGAAAAGGAAGAAGAGCAAAAGTTAGGATAGGAATAATTGTAATTGTAGAATCATAGCTTAGAATAACTTCTTTATTTTACATTCTCCCAGGTGTAATAAGGAGGTCAGCAAGCAGTAACCGCAACAGCAGCAACAGTAACAGCAAAAAATCGCAGTTTCATTGGTAGTCCCGGCTACCAAAATTTTCCGAACTACATTGACCTGATTCCCTTTTAGCCAGGGATATGTAGGAAACCTTTTGAAGCAAAGGTTCGGTCAAAATTTTTTTTTTAAAAAAAAAATGCTTCTCACGGAGTGCTAAATCGGGCAAAAATCGCTCGTATCCGCTCACTTGTCTTTGCACAGAAACTCTTCGTGTTTACGCGCAAAGAGGGGCAGCTGTGAGCACGTGATTTTTGCCCTATATGAGAATTACTCCCAAAAATTCAAAATAAAAGAGTTTTGTGTTGTTTGCAATTGTTGTGAATTTAGTGTCATTTTTAAAAAATAATGACAATATATATATATATATATATATATATATATATCGCATTTGCATTTAGGATTTAATTCTACAATTAGGAGTAATTAATTTTATCTTACAAAAATGAAAATCACAAAAATAGGCATCTTTTGCATTTTAGCCTTTAATGTCCAAATTGTGTGATTGTATTTTAATTACCATTTAAAATTAGGTGACAATTATTATTATGAGATTAGTATTTCAAGATAATTTTAGTTTTTATAAATTAATCTTAGTATTTTGAGCTTTATTAATTAGGAAGTTGAATAATGGAGAAGAACAAAATGAAAAAAATTTGGATTGGGCCATCTTGCAAATTAAGTTACAAGCCCAATCCTAAGAAACCTTACCCAACCCAAAACCCCTTGGCCCAAGAAGAAAATTTCAGATTTTTTTAGCAAAAAATAATCATAATTACATGACATAAAGTAGTGGGGGGCAAGGAAATCAAGGAAGAAAACAAGGAGAGGAAAACATGGATTAGTGGGTTTTCTTTAAATTAAAAAAATATTTTCTTTTTAATAAAAAAATCTGAAAATTTTTGAAATTCTTGCCTATAAATAGAAGAGAAGATTTATGAAAAAGAGGGTGGAAAAAAAGAGAGGAAAAATAGGAAGAGAAGTAAAAATAAAAAAATTTCCTGCTGTAGTATACACTCGATATACATTCTGGACACAGAAGTATACATGGCGAAAAATTCAATTTTTGAGAGTTTCTTTTGAGAAGTGAAAAGAGTTCAAAGCTAGAAAGCCAAAACAAAGAGAAAATCTGGAAAATATTTTTTTTTCTATTTTTTACTGGTTTGTTTTTGTTTTTCTCCGTATTGCTGGGATTTTCGGGATTGAGGTGTTGAAGCTACTGCTGGTTGTTACTGTTGTTGTTGTTGTATTTTCACCGCCTTGTTGATTTGCCATTTTCCCATTCCTTTCAAAACCAGGTACATATCTCTTTCACTTGAAGCTATAATGGTGAATTGTTGAAATAAAAAATGAAGATCTGGATCCGATTATTTGCTGTCCTGTAGTTTATGTTTAGTGTTGTTAGTTTAGATTTGTAATTTATCTATTCAAGTATTCTGTAGTAGCTGAAAAACGAAAAACAAAAACATTGTAATGGCTAGTAGTATAGTAGCAATAGTGCATCACCTAGCTTAATTAGGTAATAGATCTTAAAACATGGGTTAGTTAATAATAATTTCAAAAATCGGTTGGTCACTCGCTCACAGCAGATTCATAAGTCTTAATCACGTATCATATGTCATTCACACATAGATAAGCTTAAAAATAGGAAATGTTAGATTAGATAGTGCTTTAATCATGTTTTAGGTTAGTAATCTGGTAATAAAACAAGTCACATTGAAATCAGTAACATAATCATAAATAGGTCTCTGAGTTATTCATTTACGGGTATTGAAACAATTTAACTAGAACCACATATTTGTAATGCAAAAAAAAAAATGCTTAGTATATAATGAAACTGGTAATGTGATTATACGTGAATAGTTAATCAGTTAATTCAGATCCATAGTGAATTAGTTTAATGATTGTTTAAGTTCATTATGTAATTACGTCGCCTTCTCAGATTAGGTATTGACTTCAAAACGCAAGTGTAAGAAGAAGAAGTAGTCTGTTAGTTCTGATTTATGGTAATAAATAATTAGTTTATAGCTGATGTATGATATTGATTTCCTTTACTGAATAAATAAAAGTGCCTTTTATTTCAAATGTGTATCTTTGTTCTTTTGCCTCAATTGTTTCCAATTTTATTTAGTTTGGGCCCAATACGTGTTATGGGCCTGAATCTCTATATAATGCCAACTGGGCCTACGAGCAGAAATCCAACAGCAGCCTGGGTCTCGAAGACCAGGGCAGTTCAAGCATATGTTTAGTGAAAAGAGTCCAGGCCCAATAAACAATAAAAATTACGGGCCCGGAATGTTTAATATTAGAAATACGATTAAGGAAAAAACAAATATAGAAAACATAGCCAAATACTAGATTTGAATCCTTTAATGAAAATTGGAACGAGCCTCGCCCGAATAACGAACGTCGGGGCCCCCATTTAGTAATAAGATAACATAGTGGATCCGGAGAGGCTAATAGCAAATTCCATAGCCTCTCCCAAAAGTTAAAAGCCGATAGACATCATTTAGGGCACGATTTTAATATACCTTCCATTGAACGAGTTTGCACTTGGTGCGACTCAAATCCAAATCTCGGCAAAGCTGAAATACACCGAAATTCATAGGCGTACTGGTTGCGGTATGACTCGAGGCGTGTTTTCGCGATGCCGCAAATTCTCTAAAAATAATACTTAATGTAAAAAACACTATATGTTGTTAAAATCTGTGATTAAGTCAAACAAAAGTCGAGAACGACAATTGAGCGACCGTGCTAAAACCACGGAACCCGAGAATGCCTAACACCTTCTCCCGGGTTAACAGAGTTCCTTATCCGGATCTTTGCTTCGCAGACATTTTTATAAGAGTCAAAATTCCTCGGATTCGGGATTAACCGGTGACTTGGGACACCATTATCACTCCCAAGTGGCGACTCCGATTAATCTCTAATAAAATCCCGAACCGATTGTCCTTTAATTGGAAAAACTCCTTCCCTTACGTTATTTTATCCATTTCGGATATTTGAGCGTCGGGGTATACCCTACGAGCGTATTTACATTTATGCTTATGTGGGGTAGTAAAAAGGGAGGTGTGACAATTATTTGCATCATATTTGACTTAGGGGACTCAACACAGGGGTTGGGTCCGTCTAGGACAGGTGAACCGGTATTGAAAAGACCGAGCATGCTATGTGTTGCATTTTATTGTCCTTGATCGTTATGCGGACCGGCGAAAATCCCGAGATTGGAAAAATTGTTGAAAAAAAGAAAAAAAAAAGAGAGAGAGGAAAATAATAATTTGTAGAAAATAGGTACATGGAAAATTTGAAAAAAAATAGGTGGAACATTTTTGAAATAATTGGTCAAATAATCTGACCGAACTACGCGGGTTTGATTCTCGCCATTAGGTGGGATACGTAGGCAACCCTTAAACGGGTCCAACCACACTTTTAGAAAAAGACCAAAAAGATTTTCTTTTCAAATAATCGAGGTGATTGCTATTTTTGGAAATGGCCGAATGTTCCGAAAGGACGACGGAAGGCTGTTTTTGCAAAAATGGCCACTTCGAAAATCATTTTTCTTTTCTTTCTTCAAAAAAAAATTGAAAAATTTGCATTGAAAAAGATTTTTCTTTCTTCTAAATAAAATCACCTTAATAAATGTGCAGGACGAGCACGATGATGAATGAACAATTTTCCCTAAATAAAATCCCTTTGGAGCTGAGGTTATGGTGGCAGGACATGGGATCCGATGGTCAAGACTGGGTCAAAAAGTACTTGAAAGGCCTTACGGGATTACTCGAAATAGTTCCTCGGGGTGATATGATTAGAGCGTTGGTCTCGTTTTGGGATTCGGCACACAACGTATTTCATTTCCCAGATTTCGAGCTTACCCCTACTTTGGAAGAGATTGCCTTCTACATTGGGAAGACCGAGGTTCCGCTGAAAGGAAAATACCCGGTATCTCCGAGGATGGTGACAGTACATCGTTTCCTCGACTCTTTGAAAATTGCCCGGAATGTTCATAATGAAGATCTGGCCGACGGATTTTATTCTTTGAGCTTCATCTACAATAGGTTTGGGCACGTTGGGGGTTTCAACGACCCAACCAACAAGTTGTGCTGTAAGTCCAACCGGGCAAAATGGGAGGAACACCGGAGGTTCGCATTTTTGGTGGCATTTCTTGGAGTTGTTGTATTCCCGAGGAAAGATGGCCATATCAATATAAAAGTCACCGGGGTAGCTACCACACTGATAGTACAAGAAAACTGTACTCTGGCCCCGATGATTGTTGCGGATATCTATCGTGCTCTGACTGCGTGCAAAGCGGGGGCTAGCTTCTTCGAAGGGTGTAACTTGATCTTGCAAATCTGGCTAATTGAGCATCTATGCCACCACCCTTCCTTCTCGAGCTATGGTTCGGCCGATCGGACATGTTTGGAAGAGTTCAATGCGAGAACAAAGGAAGTAAAGTTGCCGGAGGGAGTCCAAGGATGGATTGTGTATCTTCGATCACTAACTGACGGTCAAATTGATTGGACGTATGACTGGTTACCTCTTGATGAGGTAATTTATATGCCAACAGAGGGATCGCCATTTTTGATCATGGGTTTGAAGAGTATACAACCTTATGCACCCTACAGAGCCCTGCGACAGTTGGGTCGGTGTCAAATTATTCCGAGGGATGGGGACCTCAGTGTGCAGGCCCGTGGAGATTGGTCCAGACGGGCAATTCCCGGAAGCAAAAATCCGGCAAATCTGGAATGAATGCCAAAATCTAAAGATTGATACTTGTGTGCCGAATAGAGCAAAAGGGGAGATATCACCTGGATACTCCACCTAGTACCGACGAGGGGTTGAACACGAACGTCTTTCAAAGAGACCTCACTTGCAAGACCTGATAGAGCAATCCGAGGAAAATCTGAAATGGGCGGCCAAGGAAAAGGAATATAAAGCCAAAATCAGTCTGTTGGAAGATAAGCTGAGAAATCTTCATTTCGAAAGCGGTTTACAAGCGGCATCCGATGAAGTGGAGAAGAAGCAGTTGAAGAAAGAGAATGAGATATTGAAAGCTCAAATGGCTCAAATGAAAATTGCATCCGAGACCCCAGTTCGCTCGGCCCGGGATGAAAAGTTAATTGAGATTCTCCGGCGAAAGGTAAATGACTATAGCTTCGATTTGGATAAAACAGAGAAAGAGTTAGTCATGGCTCGGAAGCAAATGGATAAAGATGTTGAGAAGAGAGCCAAATTGGTTCAACAACTGCAAGACAAGCATGATGCTGAAGTAGTCTCCAGCTTAAGAAGAAAATAATCTCAGCTACGGCTAAGAGCAACAAGATTATCAAAGATCTTGAGGAAGAAAGAGAATATTGCTACACGACCGTGGCTAGATTAAAATTGGAGCTACAACAGGTGCAAAAGGACAACCAACAGGTCTTGGACGCTCGCAATCAACAAATAAGCCGGTTATTGCAAGAAAAAGGGGTCATCAGAGAAAAGATTGTTCGCATCGCCCAGTACATCACTCGGAAGACTCAGCTTTGTGAAGATATGACCCGGAGGACTTTTGTGTCTGCAGTGAAGTTTTTTGTACAACAAGTCATGGCCGACCTGGACAGGCTTCAAAGGGGATTAGCATATAGGCCCGCGGCAAGGCCGAACGATGCCTCGCGGGCACTAGGTGCATTAATGTACTCTTAGGTCATGCATCATCTTTTATTTTTCTTTTTAAAACATCACTTTGTAATCAAGGTTTTGAATTATCAATGAGAAAACAAAAGTGTTGTTACCAATTCTTTTACTTTATGTCATTTCTTTGAATCCGCTAGGCAAATAAATAGGAACGTAATCATGAAAACGACAATGAAAAAAAAAAAGAGAAAGAAAAAGCAAAAAAAGAGGGGAAAAGCAAGGAAAAAAAAAAAAAAGCAAAGAAAAGAAAAGAAGAAAAGAAAGAAAGGAAACAAAAAAAGAGCGGAAAAAGAAAGATGACTGGAATGAGCAGCGGCCGGGATGATGCATAACGACTCGAGCAAATGTGTTTGTTTTTAAAAGTCGTTTCATCTTATTCATGCGCTAACAACTAACGAGTGTTGATGTTTGTGAGTCCAGATTTTCTAGGCAACTGGCATACTGGCTACCCACCCATACAACACCAGGTACAAAAAGATGACAAAGGCTGTGTCCCGGGAGATCGAGGCAACCATTGTAGACCCTGCTCACGAAGAAGAGATCGTGGATGTGGCGGGGATGAAAGAAGAAATGTACAAGTTAAGACAACAGATGGCTGAAATGTACCAGGCTTGGTCGAGAGGTCAACCACTACCAGCCTACCCTGCTAACCCTGCATATGTCCCTCCAGCCAATCCTAACCCTGAGCCACCAACAATGAACTCGTCCTCCACCTACCCCGACTACCCTCGCTACTATGCTTCCACCTCCCAAATGCCACCACCTCCAACCAAGCAAGCACCACCTCCTATACCACAAGTCGCTCCTGTATATGTGGCACCTCCGCCCACTGTTATCCACAAATCTTCTAGTGAGCCAATATTCCATATCCAGGATCCTCACTACTACCCCCCGGAGCCTACTTTCAGACAACACGAGTCTCACGCTCCCATGATAGAAGCTAGTGCCGGGCAGGAGGAGATGGCTCGGAAGGTGAAGAGTCTTGAGAATGCTTTCCGCAATATGCAAGGGCTGGGAGGGCAAGTAAGTGTAGCCTACAAAGACCTGTGTTTGTTCCCAGAGGTGCAGCTTCCTGCAGGATTTAAGTTGCCCAAGTTTGACATGTACAACGGACACGGGGATCCGGTAGCTCATCTAAGAGGATATTGTAGCAAGATGAGAGGCGCGGGAGGTAGAGATGAATTATTGATGGCGTATTTCAGCCAAAGTTTGAGTGGATCAGCGCTGGAATGGTATACCCGACAGGACCATACAAGATGGTTCGTTTGGGATGATTTAGCACAAGCTTTCGCTAGTCATTTTCAGTACAATCTGGAGATCATACCCGACAGGTTATCCCTTACCAAGCTGGAGAAAAAGCCGGGAGAGAGCTTTAGAGAATACGGTTTTAGATGGAGGGAACATGCCGCTAGAGTGGATCCACCAATGAAAGAAGGTGAGATGGTGGATTGTTTTCTGCAAGCTTTGGAGCCAACGTACTACGGCCATCTAGTGTCGGCAATCGGGAAAAGTTTCAACGAAGTTGTGAAAATGGGAAGTTTTGTAGAAGAGGGTTTGAAGACAAACAAGATTATGAGTTTTTCGGCTATCAAAGCCACCAATCAAGCTATACAGAGTGGAAGTGGAGGAGTGATGGGAAAGAAGAAGAAAGAAGAAGTATCAACCATTGAAAGCAGGTCCTGGAGTCGCAACCCACATTATAACCCACCAAGACCCTATCGCCAACACCCACCAAGCCCGTCAACCCCATATAATCCACCACCACCATCTTACCCGCCAAATCCCTACAATGCACCAAGCCCATATAACCCACCACCACCACCATACCCACCGACTGTGCCACATTACCATCACCCTCAAACCCAAGCTTATCCACCACCACCACCCCACGTGTGGAGAGCTCAAGCTCCACACAATGTGTACCATACCCAAAACACACACCCAACCCCTAAACCTTACCGAAACCAGAATAGACCCAGGCCGGACGCGGATTGGAGAAACAAAGCAAGAAAGACATTCACTCCTCTCGGAGAGTCATATACCAGTCTTTTCCACAGGTTGAAAGAATTGGGGATGTTGAGACCAATCGCACCAAAAAATCCGAACCCACCCCCGAAAAATCTTGATTCTTCTGTCAGATGTGAATATTGTTCAGGAACGTTGGGCCACGATACCGAGAAGTGTTGGCAATTAAAGAATGCCATTCAAGATCTTATCGATGAGAGGAGAATTGAAGTGCAGGCTCCCGAGGCCCCAAACATTACCCAGAATCCATTGCCGAATCACCACGAAACGAATATGATAGAGCTGGTGCAGGGTGATGGCAATCAAAAACCATCTCAGGCCGTCATGATGATAAAGTCGAGTGACAAGTTAGAGAAAGAAATTGTGAAAGAGGAAGTAATTGTTGAGAAACCAAAGCCAGTAGTGATGGGAGGTTTAAAGGTGGTAGTTCCAGGTGCAAAGACGATCGTAACTGTGAAAGGAGCAAGTGCAGAGCCAGTAATCATAAAACCAGTAGTGCAAATGCCAGTGGTGAATACAAAGACTGTGCCTTGGAACTATAACAAGGTAACAGTAGTTTACAAGGGAAAAGAGATTTCTGGTGAAATTAATGAAACGCATGGACTTACTCGATCTGGAAGGTGTTTTGCTTCAGAGGAACTGAGAAAGATGAAAACGGTAAAAGAAAGTCAACTGAAGAAGCCGGTGTCGGAGGAGGAAGCAGAGGAATTTCTTAAGAAAATGAAGTCGCAAGAGTACTCAGTGGTTGAGCAGTTAAGAAAGACCCCGGCCCAGATTTCTTTGTTATCTTTGTTGATACATTCAGAGGAGCACCGGAAGGCTCTTATGAAGATTCTAAATGAGGCTCATGTTCCGGAGAAGATTTCGGTGTGTCATTTGGAGAAGATTACCAGCAAAATTTTCGAGTCCAATAGAATCACCTTCTCTGATAGGGAGTTGCCGGTGGAAGGAACTGAACACAATAAAGCATTGTACCTCACGGTAAAGAGTGAAGAGTCGGTCGTGACCAGGGTATTGATTGACAATGGATCGAGCGCGAACATCTGCCCGCTGTC
This sequence comes from Nicotiana noctiflora, assembly GCA_032618575.1. Taxonomy (NCBI): domain Eukaryota; kingdom Viridiplantae; phylum Streptophyta; class Magnoliopsida; order Solanales; family Solanaceae; genus Nicotiana; species Nicotiana noctiflora. Next base: position 94,903 of record JASVEL010013010.1, read on the forward strand.
AACTCTAGGGAAGCTGAACATTAGCCCGGATAGAATCCGGAGAAACAGTATCAATGTGAGAGGATTTGACGGCGGAGGTAAGAACACGTTGGGGGATATTATTTTGGAAGTGACCATCGGTCCCGTTGATTTTACGATGGAGTTCCAGGTGCTCGATATTGCCGTATCATATAACTTGCTGTTAGGTCGACCCTGGATTCATGCGGCCAAAGCGGTACCATCTTCTCTACACCAGATGGTCAAGTTTGAATGGGAGCAGCAAGAGATTGTTGTACACGGAGAGGAAAATGCTTGTAATATGGTAGCACCTTTTGACGGTACTGATGGGGATCGGGGTCCTTGGGTTTACCAAGTGACGGATGCTGTTGAGGTGAATAGAGTTGTTGAAGGAGAGAAGTTATCAACCCCGATGTTGGCACCAACTGCTGTAATGGTGGCCAGAGAAATGCTGAGAAACGGATTTGCATCGGGGAGGGGATTAGGCAAAACACTGCAGGGAGTCACTCAACCAGTTCAGCTTCCGGAGAATAAAGGTACATTCGGCTTAGGGTTCAAACCCACTTTTGCCGATATCCAAAGAGCCTCTAAAGCCAAGAAAAACTGGACCTTGCCCAAACCCATACCCAAATTATCCGACATCTTTATCAGGCCTGGTACAAAATATCAACCATCTGCTGCAGCAAAGTGCATTGAGACCCAACTTGATGAAGAAATGCTTGGTTTTAAGAAATTGTTTTGGGAGGTGAACACGATTGAAGCAGGGGAAGGCACGAGCAACATGGACGTGCAATTTGTGGGGCCCAGAGTCACATTGAACAATTGGGAAGCTACTCCTTTCCTTATCAGGAAGGAGTCTTGGTAGTTAGCTCAAAATTTCATCATTGTTTCCCGAAAGTTGTTATTTTATAGTTTCCCCATTCTCCTCATGAAAAAAAAAAAAAATCACCATGTATCCCGAACATTGTTCGTTTCTTTTATTAATGAAATGCAGTTTTTCCTTTTTCTTCACTTTTGCCTTATTTTTCTTTATTTTTCCTTTTGTACAGTTTTGCATGTGTTGATTCCAATGCCATGTCATGCGTGAAGGATTCTAGACCCAGTTCTGACAATCATCTTACTATACAAGAAATCGAGGAAGAGAGTGAAATAGAATGTGAGGATGAGGAAGCCCTGGAGGAAATAAGTAAGGACATGAAACAATACGAAGAAAAACCCAAACCGAATCTGAGTGATACGGAATCTGTAAATTTGGGGAGCGAAGATGATGTTCGAGAAACAAAGATTAGTGTACATTTGGAGGCACCTCTCAGGGATGAATTGATAAGGTTGTTACATGAATTTAAGGACATCTTTGTGGTCCTATGATGACATGCCCGGACTCAGTACTGATTTGGTGGTACACAAGTTGCCTATCTACTCGGAATGCCGGCCAGTGAAACAAAAGCTGAGGAAATTCAAAACGGACATTAGCGTGAAGATAAAGGAAGAGGTGAACAAGCAGTTTGAGGCAAAGGTCATAAGAGTTACCAAATACCCCACCTGGTTGGCAAATGTTGTGCCGGTCCCAAAGAAAGATGGCAAAACCAGAGTGTGTGTAGACTATAGAGACCTCAACAAAGCCAGTCCAAAGGATGACTTCCCATTGCCAAACATCCACATATTAATTGACAATTACGCCAAGCATGAAATCGGTTCGTTTGTGGACTGTTACGCAGGCTATCACCAGATCCTGATGGACGAAGAAGATGCTGAGAAAACCTGCCTTCATTACACCTTGGGGAACGTACTGTTACAGAGTAATGCCGTTTGGATTGAAGAATGCCGGGGCAACTTACATGAGGGCAATGACCACAATGTTTCATGATATGATGCATCGGGAAATTGAAGTATATGTGGACGATGTCATCATAAAGTCCAGAAAACAACCTGATCATGTGAAAGATTTGAGGAAGTTTTTCCAAAGACTTCGGAGGTACAATCTAAAACTCAATCCGGCGAAGTGTGCTTTTGGAGTACCTTCAGGGAAACTACTGGGGTTTATTGTGAGTCGGCGAGGTATTGAACTAGATCCGTCAAAGATCAAGGCTATTCAAAGTCTACCTCCGCCGAAGAACAAGAAGGAGGTCATGAGTTTGCTAGGAAGGTTGAATTACATTAGTCGGTTCATTGCTCAATTGACATCAACATGCGAGCCGATCTTCAAGTTGCTGAAGAAAGATGCGGCAGTGAAATGGACCGACGAGTGTCAGGAAGCCTTTGACAAGATCAAAGAATATTTGGCTAATCCTCCGGTGTTAGTTCCTCCGGAACCAGGGCGACCTTTGATTTTTTATTTGACGGTGCTAGATAACTCTTTCGGTTGTGTACTGGGTCAACATGACGAGACTGGCAAGAAAGAACAGGCCATATATTACCTCAGCAAGAAGTTTACATCCTATGAGGTGAAATACACTCAACTTGAAAGGACTTGTTGTGCGTTGATTTGGGTAGCTCAGAAGTTAAAGCATTATTTGTCAGCATACACCACGTACTTGATATCTCGGCTGGATCCTCTCAAGTACATATTTCAGAAGCCTATGCCTACGGGAAGACTGGCCAAATAGCAGATTCTGCTCACAGAATTTGACATTATTTATGTGACCCGTACGGCAATGAAGGCCCAAGCTATTGCAGACCACTTAGCGGAGAATCCGGTAGATGATGAGTATGAACCATTGAAAACATACTTCCCGGATGAAGAGGCAATGCTTGTCGAGGAGACGGAGCAAGAGGAGAAACCAGGATGGAAAATGTACTTTGATGGAGCCGTCAACAGCAGGGGCGTTGGTATCGGAGCGGTACTCATTTCAGGTACGGGTCAGCACTATCCCGTCACAGCTCAGCTCCGATTTTTCCGTACCAACAACATGGCCGAATATGAGGCGTGCATCTTGGGATTAAGGATGGCAATTGACATGGGTATTCAAGAAATTTTGGTCATGGGTGACTCGGATCTCTTGGTACACCAAATTCAAGGGGAATGGGAGACACGAGATTTGAAATTAATACCCTATCGGTATTGTTTGCACGAGTTGTCTCAAAGATTCCAGTCTATAGAGTTCAAGCACATCCCAAGAATGCACAATGAAATTGCGGATGCTTTGGCCACATTGTCCTCTATGTTGCATCATCCGGACAAGACATATATAGATCCACTCCAGATCCAAGTCCGAGATCAGAATGCTTATTGCTTCGCTGTGGAAGAAGAGTCAGATGGAGAGCCGTGGTATCATGATATTAGAGAATACTTGAAAACTGGCAAATACCCGGAGCAAGCTACTGGAGACCAGAAGAGAGCCATCAGACGTCTAGCCAATGGATTTTTCTTTAGTGGAGGAGTGGTATACAAAAGAACACCAGATTTGGGTTTATTGAGATGTGTAGATGCACAACAAGCCAATGAAATCATGATTGAAGTACATGCCGGAATATGCGGACCCCACATGAGCGGATATGTGTTAGCAAAGAAGATCTTGAGAGCTGGGTACTACTGGCTCACGATGGAGCGTGATTGTATCGGGTATGTAAAGAAATGCCATCAATGCCAGGTACATGGGGATCTGATCCACTCCCCGCCTTATGAGTTGCACACAATGTCAGCACCTTGGCCCTTTGTTGCTTGGGGCATGGATGTCATCGGCCCAATAGATCCAGCCGCTTCTAATGGGCACGGGTTTATCCTGGTTGCAATTGATTATTTCACCAAGTGGGTCGAAGCTAAGACATTTAAGGCGGTGACGAAGAAAGCGGTGGTGGATTTTGTGCACGAGAATATCATATGCCGATTTGGAATCCCCAAGGTGATCATCACGGACAATGGAGCCAATTTAAACGGTCATCTCATTGGGAGAAGTTTGTGAAAGGTTTACGATCACGCACGTAATTCCACACCTTACGGGCCAAAGGCAAATGGTGCGGTAGAAGCGACAAATAAGAACATCAAGAAGATTCTCAGAAAAATGGTGGAAGGATCCCGGCAATGGCATGAAAAGTTACCACTTTGCTCTCATGGGTTACCGCACGACGGTACGTACTTCTATCGGAACCACGCCTTATACCCTGGTGTACGGAACGAGGCTGTTATACCCGGAGAAATAGAAATACCGTCATTGCGAATTATAGCCGAATACGAGATAGATGACGATGAATGGGTAAAGGCCCGGTTAGAACAGGTTGAATTTGATTGATGAGAAGAGATTGGCGGCAGTCTGCCATGGACAGTTGTATCGGCGGAGAATGGCCAGCAAAGCATATAATAAGAAGGTACGACCTCGAACGTTTGAAGTCGGACAAGCTGGTATTGAGGCGTATCTTACCACATTGGGCAGAGGCAAAAGGCAAGTTTGCACCGAATTGGCGGGGACCGTTCGTGGTATCACGGGTGTTGTCTAATGGAGCATTATATTTAACTGATGTTGAAGGAAAGTGCGTAGAGACTGCTATCAATTCGGATGCGGTCAAAAGATACTATGTATGATTTCCTTTTCAATTGTATGTTTTGTATTTTGTTGTGATTTTGGAATTGAAATGACGAAGGCATTTTATTCTCTACCCAAACACTTTATCCATTGTTAACCCCTTTGAGCCTTAATGAATGAATTCTTTCATATCCCTCTCTCGGAACTGCTTTAGTATAATAAGATCGAAATTGCCAGAATGAAAAAATGAAATGATGGAAAAATGACAAAACAAAAAAAAAATGAAAAATGAAAAAATGATGAAAAAAAAAAAAAGAAAAAAGAAAAAAAGACAATAAATCGGGAAAAAGTCAAAAAGAAATCCATCTAACTTATGAAGTTGGATGAACTACGTCTGACTTGATCCCGAAAGGGTACGTAGGCAGCCTCTCTGAGGTTCAGTCACAATAAAGGAAAAAATCCAAAAATTCCCCACATATTGAAACTGGGGCAGAAGTTATGTTTAATAATTTCGAGAGTTGTAAATATTTTTTAACCCTCGTTGAAATTTTGAGCCTTTATATCTTTCTTTCTTAACCCGTCCAAAGCCACGTTACAGTCCAAAGAAAGACCTTCTGATCAATTTTGAAATGATAACAAATACAACGAAGGAGGAACGAAGTATCGGACAATACCCGTGGAACAGAAAACAAAATACAAAAAGGAATAAAAAAAAAAAAAATGAGAGAGTCTCATCAGTGAAAACCTTAGCCGGCACTGTGAGACGATTGTGAGGTTGAGAGAAATAAAATGAGAGAGTCTCATCAGTGAAAACCTTAATCGGCGCTGTGAGATGATTGTGAGGTTGAGAGAATAAACGAGAGAGTCTTATTGGTGAAAACCTTTCGAGGCACCGTAAGGCGATCGTGAGGACTATCAAAAGAGAAAAAGACAACAAAAAAGAGTATTGGTTTGGGTCAAAAGCAATTCAGAGTCAGAATAATGATTGGAACGAACTGGGTCAGAGTTTAAATACATGGCATGGCCAGCGGAATCAGCCAGCAAATACTTAGATAAGTTCTGTCATTTCTCCAAAATACCCTTACCTTTCTTTCATTTTTTCTGCATTTCATTGTTTACCCTTTTTTGAGAGCTAACTACCAGCTCCTGATAACGGAAGTTGAAATAACACTGGATCAGAAAGAATGGAAGATTGGGGAAAGGAATAAAGAAGCTTGGCAAACATGGCCAAAGAAAAAGAAAACAAAACAAAAATGGAGAAATGAGAAAATACAAAAAGAGTGTGCAAGGGACAAGAAGTTGAAAGCCATGCAACATGAAAAAGCAAAAACAAAGGAAGCAATAAGAAGTGGGGACGGCAGATGCCAGTTGCCAGCGGTTTATATCTAATAAATTTTGTTTCATGCAGGAACAAATTGTCACTAATCACTTTAAAGTGAATGTGACCAATGTGGAAAATTTAAAATACCAAAAAGAGAAAGTCTGCCGAATAAGTGGAGAAATTCACGGGCAAGAGATAAGTTGGTAAAAGAAAATACCAAAAAGAGGAGGTAACATATTTTTAAAATCCACTCCCCAGTCCTCAGGCTGAGGGAATATTTTCGCATTGCACGTTTCAATTCTGTTAGGCGCCCGCCTTCAAATACGGGAATATTTTACGCATTCGCATTGCACGTTTAATTTTCTGTTAGGCGCCCGCCTTCGAATACGGGAATATTTTCTGCATTTGCATTGCACGTTTCGATTCTGTTAGGCGCCCACCTTCAAATACGGGAATATTTTACGCATTTGCATTGCACGTTTCAATTTCGTTAGGCGCCCACCTTCAAATACGGGAATATTTTACGCATACGCATTGCACGTTTAATTTACGGTAGGCGTAGGCGCCCAAATACGGGAATATTTTACGCATACGCATTGCACGTTTAATTTACGTTAGGCGCCCACCTCGAATACGGGAATATTTTACGCATACGCATTGCACGTTTCAATTACGTTGGCGCCCGCCTTCAAATACGGGAATCTTTTCGCATTCGCATTGCATGTTTAATTTACGTTAGGCGCCCGCCTTCAAATACGGGAATATTTTACGCATTCGCGTTGCACGTTTCAATTACGTTAGGCGCCCGCCTTCAAATACGGGAATATTTTACGCATCGCATTGCACGTTTAATTTACGTTGGCGCCCACGTTCAAATACGGGAATATTTTACGCATCTGCATTGCACGTTTAATTTACGTTAGGCGCCCGCGTCAAATACGGGAATATTTTCTGCATTCGCATTGCACGTTTCAATTATGTTAGGCGCCCACCTTCAAATACGGGAATATTTTCTGCATTCGCATTGCATTCGCATTGCACGTTAGGCGCCCACCTTCAAATACGGGAATATTTTCTGCATTCGCATTGCACGTTTCAATTATGTTAGGCGCCCACCTTGAAATACGGGAATATTTTTCTGCATCGCATTGCACGTTTAATTTACGTTGGCGCCCGCCTTCGAATACGGGAATATTTTACGCATTTGCATTGCACGTTTAAATTACGTTAGGCGCCCACCTTCAAATACGGGAATATTTTACGCATTTGCATTGCACGTTTCAATTATGTTAGGCGCCCACCTTCGAATACGGGAATATTTTCTACATCGCATTGCACGTTTAATTTATGTTAGGTGCCCACCTTCTAATACGGGAATATTTTTTGCATATCATGGTTTACACAGTTAAAAAGCCCACACTGGGGCAGAAAAAGAAAAAAAGGTAGTTTGTTGTTTTGTTTTAAGCAGGTTCATCTCGAGATCAAGAAAATCAAAAAGAGAGTCAACAAGAAAAGAAAATCAAAAAGAGAGTCAACAAGAAAAGAAAAATCAACAAAAAAGAGAGTCAGCATCAAAGAAAATCAACAAAAAAGAGAGTCAGCATCAAAGAAAATCAACAAAAGAAAGAGAGTCTGCATCACCAGAAAGGGAAGAAGAGCAAAAGCTAGATTGGGAACAATTGTAATTGTAGGATCATAGCTTAGAATAGCTTCTTCATTTTACATTTCTCCCCCCGGTGTAATAAGGAGTAAGTCAGCAAGTCTCGACAGTGTCAATGCAACAGTGAGTCTGGTAGTTTTTAAACTGCCAGACCTTCCCGAACTACACTGACCTGATTTCTGTTTAGCCCAGGATATGTAGGCAACCTCTAAAGCAGGGTGCGGTCAAAAGGTTTTTCAAAAATGCTTTCACGGAATGTGCCGATGTGCAAAAATCTCTCATTACTGCTCACTTATCTTTGCACTGAAACTCTTCGTGTTCCCGAGCAAAGAGGGGCAGCTGTGAGCACATGATTTTTGCACGAGGCAAATAATTCCAAAATTAAAATAAATATGTTTTTGAGTGCAATTACTTGCTTTGCTTGAAATTAGTTATATTTTTGTGTGTTTGAATAAGTAAAAATTAGAAAAAATCAAAAAATAGTAGTAATAATTAATTTGTTAGTTTAGTTAATTAGAAAATTAGTAAAATAGCTTAAGTAGTAGAAATTAGGAAAAAATAACAGAAAATTACCAAAAATACTAGAAAATTAGAGTAGGTAGTAAATTAGGATTTATAATTTTTCATAAAAGAAAAGAAAAAAAAAGTATAAAAGAAAAATGCATAAAAATCATTAAAACCAGAAAATACAAAAAAAAATAGATATATACATATGTATAGTATAATAAAATTGGGCCAAAATGCTGTCCAGATAGCTGGCCCAGTGTATTGAGCCCAAACGTTCCGGTCCGTAAGCTTGTTAATTAGCGAAAATCTTGGCCGTTCGATTGTATTATCCAACGGTTGAGATAGATGGCGGAATTTTTGGTTTAATTAAATTACGAGATCGAATCGAAGCCGTCCATCCTAGTTGATCCAACGGGCGAGACCTTGGTCTCATTAGCATCCAAACGGCGTCGTTTTTGTAACGCGCCCAACAGCCGTTGATCTCCATCATATCAACGGTCGAGATTACATGCGACATTCAGCCTATAAAAGGCTTATGTCTGAAGACCCCCAGCCACTTCTCATGTGTTCAAACCCTAGCCGCCCCTGTATCTCTCCTTCTTCAACCCCAGAAAACCCTAGGCGGCCATGGCGGCCACCACCCTCCACGGTGGTCGCCGGCCTTTCAATATCCTTTCCTTCTTCATATCCTCTTCTCCTTCTTCTTTGTTCCAGAGAAAACCCCAAGAATTTCCTTTCTCCATAAATCCCGGTCACCGGAATCCTCGCCGGTGATCGCCAAACAATGAACCACTGCCTGAAACCAATACCAATCGACTCCTTTTCATGAGATCTACCCAACCATACTAGCCTCCACCCTCGAATCAAACCCAGTCGCTTCGAATATCCCAAAAAGGGTCGTCGGAACCCTAACTCCGGCGACCCCAAATTCAACACCCAATCAAGACCTCACCTTTACCCTCACCCAAACACCCCTCTGCAGTCAAAACTCAAAAAAAAGGCCTCGTCTTTAGGCCTGAAAGAAGAATCAGAGAAAAATTGGAAGAAAAGGGTTCTGAAAAATAATAGAGAAACATGAACGAATAAAGAAAAAGAAAACAAGCAAGAATAAAAAGGAGTTAGAGAGTTCGAGAGAGGGTGAGGAGTGAAAGGAATAGGAAGCTCGGGGGACAGTCCCCGCAAGCTAAGTACCCCCCCTCTTCTGTTTGCTTTGTTTACCTGTTTTGCCTGCTATTTTCTTGTTATTTCTGTGTGTTTAGCATGCTTTTGATCAATTAGTCGCATGAACTAGGATTTTTATTAGTCTTTGAAGAGTTTTAGTTTATTTGTTTGTTTTTCTGATTAAAAGACCTGTTCTTCTTTACCTTGTTAATCTTTGTATGTTATTTCTTGTGTTATTAGACTGCATGTTTCTTGCTTAGACATAGATTTTATCTGGGTCCTTTCTTTGTTTTTTCTGTTTCATGCTTTCTTTGTTCATGTTCTCTGACTTCGTATGTTTTTGACCTGTTTAGTTTTAGGGTTCTATAATCATCTTATTCACATCCTTTGTTATTACTCTGTTCTGACTGTTTTAGGTTTAGTTTAACACTAATGATGACTTTCATCTTATTCATCTTCATATGCATATTCTCCTGTTTGTTTATTTTCATGTTCTGTTTCTTCCATGTTTAGTCATGTTTAGTCTAATACATGTTTTAGGGTTATTAAGTGTTTGGTTTGTCTCTCGAGTTCAAAATTAGATCTTGATATTCATGTCCTCTCTTCTATTCTGTTAGGGTTTTTATCTTGTTAGTTTTCAATAGCTCTTCTGTCAACTTACATGTTTGGATCCTGATACTATGTTCAATGGTTTGTCTTTCATTGTCACTCATGATTTGTATTAGATTACTTTTGTTGGCTTGCAATATCTCAATTGTTTCTCTTTCTGTATCTTCACATGTCTAGTCTTAGTAAAGCTTGGCAATCTTTATTCATCCCTTATCCTGTCTTTAATCTGGGGTTCACTCCTTTGCTCACATGCTGGTGGTCTCATTTGTGTTCATTTTTAGTGCAAATCTAATATTCTTGTCATATCATCTCTCATATGTTTTATTTGATGAATGAGTATGCCAATTTGGGGTCTGTTTCTCTTCATGTTACCCTCATATGATAGACTTAGGTTTCTCTTTTCATTGTTTCTCCATGTTCTTCTTGTCATCATCTTCATCTCATTTGTCATGCACTTGTGCTAGATTTAGGAATGTTATTCTTTGTTTCTTCATGGCTTTCCTATTCTTCATCCCCACTCTTAACATGCATATATCAAGCTAGGGTAGCACTTAAAAATGAACTCTAATTACCCTGCTTAGGTTAGTTGAACCATGAATCCTGTTTCTTAGAGTTTAATATTCTGAGCTTGTTTGTGCCTTGAACCTTGGTGATTCTGAGTTGTTCAAACTTTCATGTGACTGAAACTGGTAGTTATTAAGTCTTAATTAGCATGATTTCATACTTTGTCTCATAAAATTAGATAATGTGAATTAATCAACTGAAATTCAACCATATCAATTGCCTTCTCTGAGTTTTGGTTGATTATTACATTTTGTTTGATCTTATGTGTCTTAATATGCAATCCATGTTTGAAACTGATTTAGTTTACTGGTTCTGGTTGAGTGTAAGTGTTTGATTAACACTGTTTGAACCCTAGGTGAATTGGTTATAGCTGTTAGCATTAGGTTCTATGAAAGTGGTTAGTTTTTAAATAGGTAAAACACTGAAAATGATCATAATTAGGCTATAGGTTTAATAATTGGCCTAAGAATGGTCAACCCTGCAAAGGGTTGACCAATTCTGTAAGCCCTAACACACAGCTCACTGTTTAACAGTGGCTGGTTGTGCAAAGAGGCTATGTCTGCAAATGCAGACTAGCCCAGGCTCTATATTGAGCCCTGAACGGCAAAGTGGCCAAACCTGTAAAGGTTTTGGGCCCAGCTGTTCAGTATATGGCTTTGATAGCCCAAGCTAAGTCTCAACTTGAGACTGGCTAACTTTTAAATAGGTTAATCATAACAATAAAACAGGCTATGCCTGCAAGTAGCTTTAATTAGGAATAAATGGGTCTTAATTGACTGGAATTAACTTAAAAATGGCTAATTTTGAAATAGTTCTTAGAAATGAAACTGGCCAGCCCTTAAATACTAATGCTAGGGCTGGCTATTAGTTAAATAGTTCAAAACAAGTTGAAAATCTGCCCTAGGCAAGCTAGTAAATCAGCAGTGCCCTTAGGGGCATAATTGGGTATTTAAAAGGTAAAATAGTAACTAGTAAGAACTTAGGAGGGTAATAGGGACATTCATGCTCCTGATTTCTGCAATTTTGCAGAGATTTAGGGGTATAATGGTCTCATAAAAATGGGAAATCTGTAAAAATCTCAAACCCCTAAGGTCATACTAGTAAAAGGCCATAAAAGAGAATCTTTAGAACCTTCCAGCACATGCTGGAAGGGTTTTTAGTAACTGAAATATGGACCAAAGTGTAGAATGAATAATTTTAGGAGGGGAGAAGTGGGATTAATCCCATACTTCTTCCCCAAGTATTCAGCCCTAAAGGTTAGCTATAAATATCTCTTAAAAAGAGGCTGAAAAGGGGGTTCCAATCTGAGTGAGATAAGAAATACATTTGGGTTCCAACATTTGAGCAATCTGAAATTCATACTTAGGCTAATTATTGATAAGAAATACTAGGGAAAACATAGTAATTTGGCAGTAATCATTCTGGAAATTCCGGGTGTGGAAAGCTTGTGGGTTTAATCTGTTTTTTCTGGGTTCCTTGTTCGATTATCTGCTGGGTTTCTCTCATATTGGTGTTGCTGTGTTGCTGTGTTGCTGTTGCTGTGCCTTCTCACTGTTGCATTCATTGCTTGATTCCTTACTGTTGTTACTTACTCGCTTCTGCCCCCTTAGACTCGTTGGTGTTCTTTCATTTGACCCAGGTACATTCCTCAATCCACTAAAGATGTAACTGCTGAAATAATGAAATGAAGCCTTATTTTTAATTACCCTGTTATAATCTTATATTGTCTTTTAGTTAGTTTCAGCATTTATAGCTTGATTGATGTAATATGTAATAGTAGGAAACAAAGAACAGAAACAATGTAATAGTATAGTAGTAGTAGTATAGCAATAGTATAATGTAGATAGTTTACCACCTAGTTTAAATAGGTAAAGGTTCTAAAACATAAGTCAATTAGTAATAACCTGCAATATTAACAAGCTGGTAACGAAATTCATGAGAAAATCAGTAGTGTAATGTTAGTGTTGGTGTAGATCATTCATCACTTAGCTAAATATGAGTACTATTAAAACTAGAGATCATCAATTCATTTGCCTACATTAGTAATACTGAGCTCATTCAGTTAATCTGTTTCATTAATCTTAGTGTTTGAACAAGTTTAAAAGATAAGAAGTGAAATAGGCAATGATGTTAAAAACGGGTTCAGTTTTGGTGTTAATTGGTGCTCAAACATGGTTATAAAGTGGTGTAATAGGTTCAAAAGAGAGAATAGGCAGAAGAGTGGGTAGTTCATTCGCGACTGGGGTTCATGGCATAAGCTAAGTTGGATTAGAATCAATGATACATTTGTGTACATATGAATAGATCATTCAGTCTTGGATAACTCAGTTAACACTAGCAAGTAATTGGGTCGATTAAGCACTGTCATGTATAGGTTAATTACTTAATTTTGGTCATTTGTAGATAATTAGTCTAATTACTCTATGAACTTCTGGAATAATCGAATTGCTCTCCTTTAGAATCTGTTAGTGTTAGTATCAACTTGTTAACAAAGGTTGAGATCATAAATAGCCTTTAGCTCTAGTCTGAGTTGTAATAGATAATCGATTCACAATAGGTTGTGTACTGATTTCTCTTTAATGAATAAAACATTTTTAGTTCATTCTATTCAGCTTGCGTTTCTGATTTTAATTATTTCAATCTGTTATATAAACTCTCTTAACCCCACGGCATGAATTATATCAAAGCCTCAAGCATGAACCTGAAGACTACCTGGGTCTTAAGGCCTGGGCTGATTTAGTTAAGCAAAGTGAAGAAGACTAGGCCCAATTAACAACAAACTACACGGGCCTGGGGTTATTCTAGTGTTAGTAATACGATTAAGGAAAGAACAAGTGTAGAAAACGTAGTTAAATATTAGTATCCTTTAAATAAAATTGGGACGAGCCTCGCCCGAATAACACCGGGGCCCCCATTTAGTGATGATATAAACACAAATAGATCCGGGAAAGCTAATAGCCAATTCCATAGCTTCTCCCAAAAGATTTAAAAGCCGATAGACATTACTTTAGGGCACGATTTCAATATACCTTCCTATGAATGAGTGTGCACTTGGTGCGACTCAAATCCAAATCTCGGCAAAGCCGAAATACACCAAAAGTCATAGGCGTACTGGTTGCGGTATGACTCGAGGCGTGTTTCCGCGATGTCGCAAATTCCTAAAATAATACTTAACGTAAAAGCACATTATGTTGTTAAAATCTATAACTGAGTCAAACAAAAGTCAAAGAGCGACAGTGGAGCGACCGTGCTAAAACCACGGAATCCGGGAGTGCCTAACACCTTCTCCCGGGTTAACAGAGTTCCTTATCCGGACCTCTGCTTCGCAGACATTTCAAAGAGTCAAAATTCCTCGGATTCGGGATTAACCGATGACTTGGGACACCATTGTCATTCCCAAGTGGCGACTCTGATTAATCTCTAAATATATCCCGAACCGATTGTCCTTAAATTGGAAAAACTCCTTCCCTTACGTTATTTTATCCGTCTCGGGTAATTGAGCGTCGGGGTATACCATACAAGTGTATTTATACACCTTACGCATGTTTGGGTAGTAAAAAGGGAGGTGTGACAGCTCTGGCGACTCTGCTGGGGATGCCACTGTTACTAAAAGGTAAATTTTATAGAGCAGTGGTTAGGTCAGCCATGTTATATGGGACCGAGTGTTGGCCGGTTAATAACACACACATCCAAAAAATTAAAGTAGCAGAGACGAGGATATTGAGGTGGATGTGCGGGCATACAAAGATGGATAGGATTAGGAATGAGGTTATTCGAAAGAAGGTAAATGTGGCCCCCATGGAAGACAAGATGAGGGAAGCAAGACTCGGATGGTTTGGGCACATTCAGAGGAGGAGCTCTGATGCACCAGTGAGGAGGTGTGAACGAATGGCTGTGGTAGGCACGAGGAGAGGTAGAGGGAGACCTAAGAAGTATTGGGGCGAGGTAATCAGGCAGGACATGACGCGACTTAGGATTACTGAGGACATGACTCTTGACAGGGAACTGTGGAGGTCGAAAATTAAGGTTAGAGGCTAGGGAAAGTTGTGAATATTTCTACAAGGAACTAAAGTAAGACTAGACAATTAGGAGTTAGTCATAGGATATTACTGGTCAGATACTGATGCATAACTTGATTCGGTAGATATTGTTATACCTTTCATCTTTTTCATATTTTCTAGATTTCATATACTGTTGTTATTTTGTTATTCTATGATATTTTATGTTATGTATACCATTTTATATTATTTTATTATGAGTCTATTGATAGTACTAATATATCTCCTCTTGTCGCTTTCTTGAGCCGAGGGTCTCCTGGAAACAACCTCTCTACCCCTCGGGGTAGGGGTAAGGACTGCGTACATATTACCCTCCCCAGACCCCACTTGTGGGATTATACTGGGCCGTTATTGTTGTTGTAATGAAACTATTACCTCATTGTCAGACTCAAAACCAATCATTAATTGAGGGGTATAGCATATGCGGTCCAAGTCAGGTTTAAAACTGGACCGCATGTACATTGGATGTCAAAGACCTAGTAAAATAAAATTTCTCATAATTAACAACATATTCTATAGCAAATTCTCCCCTTATTGTTAGGTGTTTGCCATAATTTTCTTATCATATTTGATTTTCCTATCTCTTGAAGGAAAAAGATAATATAATTACCTTAACTGGGTTTCCTTTTTATAAAAGGAAATTATAAATATCTAATATTTGGCTAGTCCTTTTTCTTGTAGGAAAAATGTTTGGACTTCTATAAATTGAGGATCCTTCTTTCTCATTCAATAGCATCCACAATCTTGCCATAGAGGGCTTGAGAATCTTGTTTAGGGGTAGGGATGGCAATGGGGTGATGCAGAGCGGGGTGGGTTTGAACGTTGGCGGGGCGTGGCGGGTTTGAGATTTTTCGGTTGCGGGGCGGGGCGGGTTCAATTTTTAAATTTAAAGAAAAAAACTACGGGGCGGGTGCGGGTGCGGGTGCGGGTGGGGATTTAATATTTTAAACTAATAGAGAGATCTTTATAAAGTCTTTTATTCTTTATGAATTATATGTAGTTCATGTAATAGAAATTTTCATTCATAAAATAATGCACTTAAAAAAATGCATTTTAGTAACTTTATTATTTTTAATGGTGCTATTTTTTTAAAGCAAATTAAAGGCAAAGGTAAACGTGCTTCCGTTTCTATTTAATAGTATCTTATAAAATTGAAATCTTGTGACACGACATGAATATGAGAATTTAAGTTATGGAGTTTAATTGTTCTATAGGAAAAACCACTAGATTTAGAGGCAAACTATATGAATTTAAAAATATTTTGGATGTAATTAATTATTTTGTTAAAAAAATCTGATTTAAGTCTAGCTTTCTAAAAAAGAAAGATTTTTTATTAAAAATAAAATCGCGGGCGCGGGGTAGGGCGCGGCGGGGCAGGGCGGGGCGAGGCGGGTGAACGCGGGTAGAGTGCGGGGCGAGTGAATGCGGGTTTAAATTCTATGCAGGGCGGGGCGGGTTTAAATTTCGCGGGTTCAGACAGAACCCGCACCACACCCGCACCGTCTGCCATTCCTGTTTAGGGGGAGAGCTTTACGGGACAAGTGTTAGCGTGTCATTTGTGTTTGCCTCTTCGTGAAGTTGTTCTCTCGATATTTTGTACTCTCTTTTATTAAAGTGAATTTCTCATCTCCGTTGTGGACATATGCCAGTTGACCGAACCACGTTAAATATTTATGTCTCTGTTGGTAGATTTTTTTCTTTTATATAATTTATCGTCGTTCAAGGTTTGCTTTGATAACTTACCGCATGACACCTATTTTTTAAGTCCTAACACTTATATACATAGGAATTGACAAAAGGAATCAGCTTTAAAACTGGAGATTCATATTTGATCATGCTTAGCTGCTTGTTGCTCGGGCAAAACTGTCCAAATACCGCAAGTTTGTCTGGACATGATGTTAGATTGATTTTCTTATTTTGGATACATTTTGGGTTTTGTGGATTGTAACAGAAAAAATATATATTTAGACCTTTTAAACTCAGAGACAAGTGAATGGAAATAACACCTGGGCACCTGGTTACTTTATGTCGTGGTACGTGGCAGAAAATTAGTGGCTGATTTTATGCCATTTTGGAGCTGAAAAGAAGAAATGAACGAGAAAAGAAAAGTCGTCGCCTGAGAGATTCGAACTCTCGCAGGGAAACCCCATGTACTTAGCAGGCACACGCCTTAACCACTCGGCCAAAGCGACATGTTGCAAAGCTGTCAATTTTATTGTTTTATATTTACGTGGTGGTAAAATTTATCCACCTATATTTTTCTTTTGGTCAAATAGAAATAAGAATCATATTATCCATTTAGAATATGGATGACTAATGAGTTTTAACTTTTACATTTGTAAAGTTTCAAATTAGGGGTTTCTTAAATTTGGGAGACTAGAATTTCACCTAAAAGTGATCATATTCAATAATTAATCGATAAATGGGTATCCATATTATTTACTATTAACTCATTTTTATGTACAATAAATATGGGTCGTGTAGGATAATTTATCCATTTTTATTACCCATTTGAGGCTCGATGTTCGACCCGACACACCCGTTTGTTAGTTGACAGCCCTAATTCTTTTCACTAATCTGGACAATAATAACTACTGCTTAGTCCCAAACAAACTGGGATCGACTATATAAATTTTTTAGTGACTATGTTACTCTATTTAAACTATTAAAATAGAAAGTACTCCATCTGTTTCATATTAAATGAGGTACTTTCCTTTTTAGTCTGTTCTAAAACAAATGACACATTTCTAAATTTTAAAATAATTCAACTTTAAACTCTTCATTTTACCTTTTTTGTTCTTAATAAGAAACTTTTATAGCCACACAAATGGCATGACACAACGAACCTTTTACCCCTTTAAATTTTTAACACCACAAGTTTCAAAAATCTTCTTCTTTTTTCGTAAACTCTGTGCCGAGTAAAACTACCTCAAATAATATGAAACGGAGGGAGTACTAAAAGTTCTAGTGACAATTAAATCCCTAAAAAGCTAAACACTTTCTAGAAAAAAAGCATACAACATAAAATAAAAGTCGTGATAAAATGACAAATATATATATATATATATATATATATATATATATATATATATATATATATATATATATATATATATATATATATATATATATATATATATATATATATATATATTGTGTAAATTAAATTAAAAATAAAATTTATCTTTTTTTAATCATATTATCATACTTAATTCGGTTAATGATCATATGCAATCATGTTAGGAACTTTTGTTATTTTTTCTAATTATTTAAATACTACTTCCCCACTAGCAAAAAAAATACTGGATATAACTATAAAACTATTTCACTTCTAAAATCCTATAACAATAGTTCTTTAAAATACTATAGTTAGATTTAAATAAAGCAAAAATATAAATATAATATATAAGATCCACATCTACATGTATCCAAATAACAAAAAAAAAAGAGTTTGAAAATTAAATAAAAGTTTAGTTACATGTATAATAAGGTAAACCTACATGCTAAAGAAAGAAACATCATAGAAATGTGCAAATATTAAAAAAAAAGTTATTTTTTCTTTTTTGAGTATGTTTGTTTTGAAAAGCCAATTTGTATAAATAGACACCAAACAAATAACAAAAATATTGGTTATACAATTGCTATTATTAATTTTAATTTAGGACCTTCTAGGAATTGAAGGGTATAAGTTGAAACATTTTCATTTAGCTACAATTAAGCCAACTTTGCAATGATATAATATTTTTTTCGTTGAAGAATATTAATTCTAAATCATTAAATTATGTGAAAGATTTTTTCTTGAATTTCAGCAAGAGGGATATTGGTTTCTAATTGATAGTTATTACATCAATTTTAGTGTAACAAAAGGTATATTTTAAAAAAATGCTATGAAGTGATTTTTAAAAAAAAAATTATAAAAAAAACATTTCAAAATGTGATTATTTTTTATAGGCGAAATACATAAACATCCATTCTAAGTTGTCCACAACGGCCAGACAAATACCTCAACTATACCTTTTACCATTTAGACACTTCAAATGTCCATTAACCAGATTAAATAAACACCCGAGTGCAACAGATCATATACGTGAATTACACTCTCTAATGATGTATCAAATGAGACAATTAATGAACGACACATGTAATTTGTAAATAAAAATGTGACACATATAATAAACAAAAAATAAAAATGCATTTAAGAAATAAAAAAGCCTTTTCCCTACCTTTTTTACCAAACCAGCGTAACCCATCCTCCTCATCCCTCACCCCCACGTCCCCCAACCAACTTTATCATCTTCTTCCGCCCAAAACCAGTGCCACCCTCCTCCCCCCTCCCCCCCCCAACCGACGTCATCTTCTTCTTCCGCCCAAAACTAGCGCTACCCCACTCCCTTCATCTTCCTCCTTCAAATCCCTTCCTTCAATCCAATGTAACCCCTCTCTCGCTGGAGAATTAATCTTCGAGTAAATCTGAACAAAATGATTCTACTGAAATCAACCAAAATCAGCGACATATAAGGCATGCTTTGGTGATCCAGCACAAAACCCTCTCTCCTACCTTTTTGACTTTCTAATTTTCAAGACGTGCTCGCCTTGATGCATGGTTGTCCCCATCTTCTACACCACTTCTACTACTTTACCATTATCAATCCTCTCAACTATCCCCTAAAACATTTAACACGATAATTTTTTGTCATTTTCTGTAATGACCTGACCGATCGTTTTGAGTACTAGCGCTCCGTTCAGCAGCCGGAGGCCATGAACAGCTTCATTTAAGGTATTATAACTTGTACGCGTGGTCAGAATTTGATTTCAGAAAATTCGGAGTTGATTTAGGAAAAGAATTCTCATTTCGGAAGCTTAAGGTTGAAAAAATAAAATCGGATTAGAATTTTAAGCAAACGACCTCGGAATCAGGATCTGAAGGTTCCAGTAGGTTCGTATGATAATTTCAGACTTGGGAGTATGCCCAGATCGGGTTTTGGACAACCCGGGAGCATTTTGGCACATAATATGGAAGTTAGCAATTTAGAAGAAATTTCATAAGTTTGGCTTTGATGTGGAATTAAGTGTTATCGATGTCCGTTTGGAATTTCGATACTGGGAGTAGCTCTGTATGGTGATTCTAGAGTTGGGAGCACGATCGGAAGTGAATTCGGAAGCCCGTAGGTCATTTTGAAGCTATTTGACTAAAGATAGAAATTTGAATGTTTTTGAAGAGTTTGATCGGAGGATGGCTGGTTGCTGGTATTAGTGCAGCAGAGATTTACTCTATGCTATCGCGATAAAGGGTAACCGATCGCATAGAGCAGATGCTGAGGGGCTGGAATTCTGCCTATGTGATCGCAGTAGGCAAGATGCGATCGTGGAGGAGGATTTGCTGGAGCTATGCGATCGCAATGTGGAGGTGTATGAACACATAGAACATTTTTGGGAGGTAGTAAATTTGCCCTATGCGATCGCAGGGCTGTGGTTACGATCGCATAGAAGGGTCGCCTGGGCATTGTTGTTTTAAATCCGATTTTGGCTCATTTCATTTTATTTTTCTTCCATGGGAGCGATTTTTGGAGAAACTTTGGAGCGTCTTTTTCATCATCAAGCGTGGGGTAAGTGATTTCTACTGGTTTTATGTTATATACAAGCCTATACATGGAATTAATCATGGAAATTAGAGTAAATATTGAGGTTTTGGTTGAAAAACTAAAAAATTGTAATCTTGAATTTTAGCCATGATTTTGAGTATGGAATTAGGAAAAAATTATATATTTGAGTTCCTAAGGTCATGGGTATCCTTTATCTTCGAGAAATTTTGGATTCCGGGCACGTGGGCCCGAGGGCATTTTGGTAATTTCACTAAGCGAAGTTGGGAATTCGTATAATCTAAAATTTTAGTAAGTCTTTGAGTATATTCTCATTAGTTTATCGTTAAATTGGCTAGTTTGGTTTCATTGTGCGTTGGTTCAAGCCTTTGGAAGGATGTAGATCCGGTTGCGAGTCTTCGGAGTGAGGTGAGTCTCCTTTCTAATTATGTGAGGGGGAATCTACCCCATAGGTGAGTAAAATAGTTATGTTCTCCTATTTGTGGGGGCTACGCACGCATGAGGTGACGAGAGTCCTTGCGTAGCTACTATTAAGCTATTATCTAGGTAGTCTAGGACTCGAAAGCATGTCTTACTTGGAACACTGTGAACACATTGATAGTTGAACTGTTTAGATCACCTCTTTTTGGTAAAGGAATTTAAAGAGAGATTTAATAGTAAATTCCCTGAAATGTTAAAAAGAGAAAGTCGTTTATTTGGAGAATTATCCTCGACGAGCTCTTAACTTCCTACTTGAGCATGTGTATTATGTGTACCTGTGTCGCATGAATGATTCGCGAGCAGGATATTTGTGTTTAATTATAGAATAGGTCAAACGCCTCAGTGATAATAGATGCATCTACGGTTCGTGCCGCTCGACCCTCGGCAATGCACAATTTACTTTTTGTTGGAGCGGGCCATCGACCTCAGCATGATTTAAAAATGTTTATCTGTTATTTAATAATTGCAAAAATGTGGAAGTGGTCCTATGTGGATTGATATACATCGATAAAAATAGATGATAGAGTTTAGAAGCCCTTGATTTATTGTTGAAGGTGCTTACCTGTATTCCGGGCTTTACAACTTGGAATTTTAGACAAATCCATAATTTTTCTCACAATTATAGAATATTGATAATTGACCTCTAGTGAGTGTCGAAATTGGCAATCTCGTCTCTACCCCTTCGGGATTAGGTGGGATACTCACTGAGTATACGTTGATTACGTACTCATACTACACTTTTGTGCATTTTTGTTACACAGGTACATGTACATTTCTAGCAGCCCACTGGCGTAGCAACATGAATATCTCTGGGACTAGGTGAGCTGCAACTTGCGAGGCGACCCGCAACTAGTATAGTTCTTTTTTGTACTTTTATTACTTATTTCCTATCCACTGTATTCCCGACAAAGGCTGTATCTTATGTCATTATCAGTAGTTGCTCATGCACTTGTGACACCGGGTTTCTGAGATGGTTTAAGTGAACCTTCTGTTAATTGTTATTGTTTGATTTTAAATTGAAACAAATTCCCTTATTTATATGAAATAAAAGGAAAAACCTTAGATTTTCAAAAGTACTAAAAGAAGATTTAGTTAATAATTTAGTTGGCTGGCCTGACAGAAGTGTCCGGCGCCATCACGACCTGTAGTGGATTTGGATCGTGACAACATGGTATCAGAGCACTAGGTTCCCGTCGGTCTCACGAGTCATAAGCAATTCTAGAAGAGTCTAATGGATCGGTACAGAGACGTCTGTACTTATCCTCAGGAGGCTGCAAGACTGTTAGAAGTACTTCCCTTCTTGATTTCCTTATCGTGCGATTCGATTCCTTTGAGGCTTGTGCCTTTGATTCCTTTCCACTCAATCTTACGCGATGCGAGTGCTTGTCATAAATTGAGGATTTGGGGAATTGAAATGGCACTACAAATGTGGTGTGGGATGATCTTCCCGGAATAGTTAATTGGACTACTATAGTCGCTTTATAGAAGGGTATCCTATTACTCAGCTTAGTAACAGGAATTCTAAGAGACTTGAGGCTAGGCACAAGTTGTCATGATGCTTACGAGTGTTTATTTGGCGATGTTGTAATGGTAGGATGTTTGCCCACGTGTCGGGGCGGTGAATGAATGGAAGGGAGGTCTACTCAGTGTATAATCAAAGGGATCCAATATTTTATTCCCGGTAGGGGAAAGAGTAATCAAACTAAGGACGGTCATGTATGGACCAGTGGAAGTAATGAAATGTGATAATTGCAAACGGGAAAGAAGTTCTCTTCCTTATTGGGGTGCGGTTGTCCTAGTTGAATGTATTAAGTTTGATGGTGTTATAATCTGCTACGATTCGCTTTATGGCGAGATATTGTGAAATACTATTGAAGATGCATCCGTCAGATATTGCGAGATGTGGTGGTCTATGATTTAATCAATGTTTTAATTATTGACGGTTCGAAAGAAATAACCCTCGAAAGGGTTTAAGCCTGTAGTGGTTTGTGGGTTCAAGTTCTATAAAGATGATTTTATTAAGGTAACGACTGAGCAACAAGAGATGAAATAGACATGTGGAAAGTGTCAGGCGAAATTGTAAACTTCCAAAGGGTGAGGCTGGGGAAGCACAGGCCGAGCAGTTGAATGAAGAAGTGAGTTCGCCCAAAGTGGGAGAGCAGTGGAGCTGCGTAAGGGCTTGGTAAAGAGAAGGCTATGCACCTTAGGGGAGTCTGGAATGACTTGAAAATATCGGTGCTTGAGTATTGGCATTTTCAGATATAAGTTAAAGTGGGGATTTCAGCGACAGGCAATGGAAGTCGTTAGATTAATTCGAAGCATAGCATTGTTATACGGCATGAGATTGTATGTGACGGAAAGGAGCTACTTGATATGAAGAAAGATGTAGCATGAATTTGAAGTGAAAGGATGTTGTCGCACATTTAATAGATGTCCACGATGGGTGAATGGACTCGTACAACTGGAGAGTGAGCTCGAACTGAGGATGTGTTATTGATGTCGTAGTGATAATACCTGATGCAGCAGCGTTGGAAGATATCGGGGAATGATTGCGACAAGTGGGGTACTCCAGTGAGAAGGGAAATTTTCGCGTGAATGATGCTAATGATCTAGAGTATAAAACTGAGTTTATATGGTAAGATATCAAGGATGTCAGCGAAT
Organism: Nicotiana noctiflora; assembly: GCA_032618575.1. Taxonomy (NCBI): domain Eukaryota; kingdom Viridiplantae; phylum Streptophyta; class Magnoliopsida; order Solanales; family Solanaceae; genus Nicotiana; species Nicotiana noctiflora. The sequence goes on from JASVEL010013010.1 coordinate 117,981, forward strand.
GTTGGTGCGAAGGTGGATGATGAATCAGAATATGAAAATTAAGAATGGTGAACTCAAGAGTATTGTAATAATGGCTTCAAGCTAAGTGGGAGAGTCCCACCACTTATGATTTGGGTTGCATGGTTAGCTGCTTGCCAAATTTCTTAATAGTAGCATACTGAGGGGATCATCTCAGCTACCGAAAAATGTCATAAGTAGTAATTTTAGCAGAGGAATTGTTAAAGATGTGCTATGATTGGACTTATGGGCTCACGTTCGAACTCAGGAAAGAATTCGGGATTTATGCCTTGTGTTGAGGCGAGTTTTAAAGGGGATAATTCTACTAGGTGCCTCGTCGAGAGAGTATTCCTGTGTTATGAGATTTATGTAGCAGATTATGTTCAGGACCAAGTCAAAGCGGGTGGCTCTCAGTAACGATCTTAGTGAATTCAAGAGGTAAAGTGTGGTGCCTAATGATATCGAGTTATAGGTACAATGAAGTATCAATCTTGGAAGGCATGCTTATGAGAAGTTGCAGAAATATTTAGTGATGGTTGGCTTGTGATGGAGCAATTATGAAGTATGAAATGGTTCGTAGGAGTTGAGACAGCATGGTATCTCAGTTCAAGGTTACTCGGGATGAGTGTAGGTGGAGCGTGTTTTGTATTGAAGAGAATTGGTACTATTTTCAAAGCACTCAAGGATAAATTCAAAGGAAAGGGGTTGATTAACCATAGTTGAATTTGGCATGTTGGGATCTGCGATTAGTTCATTCAGCATGATCAAGTTGTGTGTGCGATTTGTGACGGTGCGTATCAGGCTTGTCAGCTATCGCAATTGATGTTATTCGGAAGCCTCCTATTGTTATGGCTTGTTATGTAAAATAGACTACGGAAAGGGGTATGGTGGCTTGGACCACTGCTTGTAGAGTTACATATTCTATTGTTATTGGGATGTACCTAGGTGTTGCTATGGTCCGCCTAAAGTGAGTTAAGTGAAATGTTCTTATGTGAGGAGGCGGTTAAATATTAACAAGTTCGGAGCTATGATGTAAATTATGTTCTATCGTATGTTGGCACATTGGGTGCAGTGAGTAGCATGAGAGATTCGAAGCAAGGATCGATGTTGCAGCTTGGGCTGGCAAGGATATCACGAGCTCAGATGATCAAGGAAAGGGTTGAATGATTTGAGTAAATTGGTATTGGCTTTAGGGTCACCTAGGATCGATATTACATGAAAAAGGCTTTGTATACTGGTTAAGGATTCTTGATCGCTTTTCAGCGTTGGTGCGATCGATGGTTGGATAAGCATGTTCGATATTTATTTCAGAAGGTTAGGGGAACGTGTCCCACAGGAAGATTGCGTAAGTGTGTCATGTAGTTACTGATTGGCTAAGGATTTAAGCAAGTATGAGGATTGTGGTAAAAACATTTGTTTGAGAAACTATGCCTGTAGGGCACTTTGTTTATTCGTTATGAACTGGGGAGGTTGCTCCAGTTATGACAGTTGTTCTTATGTGTCATGAGGAAAAGAGAGTTACTATGAACCTTTGAAAAGTTATTTGCCAAGTTGGTACAATCAAAAATCATCTTGAGATCGATGTATTGATTTACATATGTGAATAGGGCTTTATACATGCCATTTGTGTTCGTTTCAGCAAGTGTTCCCTACGGAGGAACGACCGGGGTGTTATCTTGTCATCAACTATTCCTGGTAATGATGTATTGCACTGTAGGAGTTGTGGGACGACTTGAGAAAATTGCTTGCCTATTGAGAATCCGCATAGAAGTGATATGTTACGAGCAGGATGGCTTTGAGACTTGTGTTGTATATTGCACCTCAGTTGTGCTCGAGTTTCTTAGCGTATAGCGATATGTGTTTCATCAGGAATAGTACTAAGCACTTAATGTGCTTGCGCTCGAATTTGATATTTTTATTGTAATGAGCATATTTAGATCAAAGTGCAATCTCCTTATGTGAGATCTACTTGTGGATCGGGTGGCACGCCGCCATGGGTATGTATTTGGATCGGGATACGCGCCGCAATAGTGTGATGTCGAGTCTAATTTTCTATGTGTTATGCACTTGTGTGTTCTGTTTCCTATCTTTTGAGGAAAGTCCATATTCCAGAATTTGATTTCCTATTTGTGTTATGTTCGGATTGGTGGCCTATTGGCGCATGGTAGCATCATATGAGATCTTAATAATTTTTAGGGTGGCTTAGTGCCTGATCGTTGTATCGGATGGGACGAGACCCCATGATCTAGGATTCCGTACAATCCAGTTATATAAGGTATGTTATGGAGATAAAACCATTATTTAAAATAAGGTAAAGGCCTTGTCAGGAGTGTAGACCTGATGTGTTGTTGACTCGACAATTGGTTATGAATGTTGGCACATCTCTTCCATCGTGATGGGGTGGTAAAGTATGGAGTAAGATTTGTATATGTCATGAGGTGCAATAGGAGCATCAGATCAGTAGAATTTTGGCTAAGTTGATCAGAGAGTATTATTGTGGTCATTTGGATCTAGTGTTACAAGTAAGAATTCAATGAAGTCATGCCATTATTTTACGTACAACATACAATGATTGATATGGTGATTGTAAATGGGAAACAAGCCCAGCATAGGATTCCGGATGTTGGAATCGGGCTTGAATTAAAGAAGATATCTTCTGCATTTATCGAGCTTATATGATCAGTTAAGTTTTGGTAGCACGGAAAGGTGCGTGAGGCGCTAAACAGTGATTTCAGACCACTCCAGTTCAGTTCTCAGCACGTTCGAGGACGAACGTATGTTTAAGTGGGAGAGAATATAACGACCTGACCGGTTGTTTTGAGTACTAGTGCTTCGTTTAGTAGCCGAAGGCCATAAATAGCTTCATTTAAGGTATTATTACTTGTACGCATGGTCAGAATTTGATTTCGGGAAATTCAGAGTTGATTTGGAAAAAGAATTCTCATTTCGGAAGCTTAAGGTTGAAAAAATGAACTCGAATTAGAATTTTAAGTAAATGACCTCGGAATCAGGATCTGAAGGTTCCAGCAGGTTCGAATGATTATTTCAGACTTGGGCGTATGCCCGGACCGGGTTTTGGATAACTCGGGAGCATTTTGGTGCCTAATGTGGAAGTTAGCAATTTAGAAGAAATTTCATAAGTTTGGCTTGATGTGCAATTCAGTGTTATCGATGTCCGCTTGGAATTCCGAGACTGGGAGTAGCTCCGTATAGTGATTATGGAGTTGGGAGAGCTTCTGAAGTGAGTTCGGAGGTCCGTAGGTCATTTTGAAGCCATTTAGCTAAAGATAGAAATTTGAAGGTTTTTGAAGAGTTTGACCGGGGGTTGACTTTTTGATATCGGGGTCAGAATCAAATTCCGGAAGTTGGAGCAGGTCCGTAATGTCGAATATGACTTGTGTCCAAAATTTGAGGTCAATCGGATGTGTTTTGATAGGTTTAAACATCGAAAATAGAAGTTTGAAATTTTAAAGTTCATAAACTTGAATTTGGGGTGTAATTCGCGATTTTAACGTTGTTTGATGTGATTAGAAGCCTTAAGCAAGTCTCGAATGTGTTTTGGGATTGGTTGGTATGTTTGGTTGGGGTCCCGGGGGCCTCAGGTGGATTGCGGATGGTTAACAGATCAATTTTTTCCTTGAGAGGATGGCTGGTTGCTGGTATTAGTGCAGCTGAGATTTACTCTATGCGATCACAATAAAGGGTATGTGATCACATAGAGCAGATGCTGAGGGGCTGGAAGTTTGCCTATGCGATCGAAATAGGCAAGAAGCGATTGCAGTAGAGGATTTGCTGGAACTATGCGATCACAATGTAGAGGTATGCGAACGCATAGAACATTTTTGGGAGGCAGCAGATTTGCCCTATGCGATCACAGGGCTGTGGTTGCGATCGCATAGAAGGGTCGCCTGGGCAGTGTTGTTTTAAATCCGATTTTGGCTCATTTCATTTCATTTTTCTTCCATGGGAGCGATTTTTGGAGCAACTTTGGAGCGCCCTGCGATGACCCAAAGGGTTATCACTTGTTTTCTCAATCATTTTGAGCTTCTGAGGCCAAAACCTCATTTATAGTTGCCTCGATTTGCATATACAGTCCGGGGGCGAAGCCGAAAATTTTTTTATGTTGAAATATATGAAATATGTAAAACATTTGAAGAATTTTGATATTAATATTGATATGGTTGACTTTGGTCAACATTTTTGGTAAACGAACCCGCACCCGTGATTTGACGGTCTCAGAAAATCCGTATAAAAATATGAAACTCGGGCATATGTCTGGAATCAAAATTCGAGGTCTAGAAACCCGATAAAAGAATTTTTCTGTCAAATCATTTTTTGGAAATATTTAAGGAAAATGAAACTGAAATTTGATTAAAAGGTAATGGTATCGGGCTCATATTTTGGTTCCGACGGCCGGTACATGTTATATATGTTGGTTAAGCGCTTTCTGTAAAGTTTCGTTAAAAACGGACATCATTTGACGTGTTTCAGCCTTAAATTGGAAAAACTTTGGAAGTTATGAAATTTTGAAAGAAATCTTGAGTTTTAAGGCTCAATTCGTTGATTTTGATGTTATTTCGTGATCGCGCGAGCAAGTTCGTATGATGTTTTTGAGTCAGTGTACATATTTGGTTTGGAACCCCGAGGGCTCGGGTGAGTTTCAGATTGGTAACAGAGTGATTTTGGACTTGAAAACACAGCAGAAATTCTGCACTTTTTGCACAGGAATATTGTTCTACGCGATCGCGGTCTCATCCACGCGATCGCATTGTATTGGCCATTCCTTCTACGCGATCGTAGCGTCCCTCACGCGATTGCCTAGCTTCCAGCTTTCCCCTTACACGATCATAATCCTCTTCATGCGATCTCATAGGCCAAATGGACCGCCCGGTAAATTTCCTCTACGCGATCGCAGCTTTTCTCACACAATCGCATAAGAGGCCAGTCTTTCCTCTACGCGATCACAACCCAATTCACGCGATCGTGTAGGGTAATTTCGCCCAGTGAATTTTTCAACTTAAAATAGAACACTTACGGGATTTTATCCCATTTTCTCAAAACTCTCTCTTCTCCAACAACTTATTAGGGCGATTTTTGGGTGATTTTCATCAAACTTCTTGGGTAAGTGATTCTTGACTCGTTTTCTTCACTTTCCATCAATGTTATTTGAATTCCTAGGCCTAAATATGTGTAAATGGGTGGAAAAATTAGAGAAATGAGTATAGTTAGAGTTTTCAAAGAATTTGTGATCTTGACCTCATTTTGGGGTCGAACTTAAGAACAAATTGTATATTTGAACTCGTGGATGGTTGGGTGAATTTATTTTGGTTCGAACCTCGAGTTTCGGTCATGTAGGCCCGGGTTCAATTTTTACTATTCCGGACAAAATGTTGTAAAAATTATATTTGGCCATATGAACTAGTTTGTTAAGTAGTATTGATGATATTAAATCAATTGTGTATAGATGCGATTGGATTGGAGCCAAATTCGAAAGGAAAAGGCATTGCTACAGATTAAATCGTTCGTAAACTTTCGAGGTAAGTGTTTGTTCTATCCTAGCTTGAGAGATTAGGAATTGAGTTTATGTGCTAATTGTTATGTGTGGAGTCCGACGTATATGCATGGTGACGAGTATCTGTACATTGGGGGTCGAGCATGACCGTGGGTCTTAAATGGATTAAATTCCTATTAATCTTATGTGATTATATGAAAGGAATTATTATTGGTTTCATACCGGTAATGTGTAAATAAATTATTGATTAAAGACTATTGGCGTCATGCCGGTAATATACATAAATTGTTGATTAATTATAATTATTGGTGTTACACCGGTAATATAAATATTATTAAAATTGAAGATTATTGGTTTAATACCGGTAATATATTGTATTGATTATTGCTAGTGGGCATAGTGCCGGTAATATATTGGAAGGGTCGGGGTGCACGCCGCATTAGTAACAGATGATTATTATTGGCATTGACCATAGTTATCGGTAGCCTATTGTGACATATCGGAAGGGTCGAGGTGCACGCCGCATCACTAACAGATAATAGTTGTTGATATTGTCCATAGCTATCAATATATATATATATATATATATATATATATATATATATATATATATATATATATATATATATATATATATATATATATATATATATATATATATATATATATATATATATATATATATATATATATATATATATATATATATATATATATATATATATATATATATATATATATATATATATATATATATATATATATATATATTATATTTTGGTGAATAAATGGAATATTGATGATAAGATGGAAGTGAGTGGTTGTGTTCCTGTAATGAAATAAGATGAGCTGGAAAGTGAATTAAATACCCTTGTTTTATTCCTGAAAAGGTATATCCGGTGGCTACTCCAGAGCATATTTTCTCTTCTTAAATATTGATGTTGCTTCTAGTTATTTTGTTGTATATATATATTTTAACTATACAGGTTTATGTGGGTGTCTTGTCCTAACCTTGTCACTACTTCACCGGGATAGGCCAGACACTTACCAGCACATGGGGTCAGTTGTGCTGATACTACACTCTACGCTCTTTTTGCGCAGATACAGGTTACAGACAGCAGCAGCGGCAATAGCATGATTGTTGATATATCGACTACCGAGACTTCGAGGTAGCCTTTCATGCGTCTGCAGGACCCGTTATCTCCTATATCTTTACTTTTCAGTCTGTTATCTCATGTATTCGAGATAAACAGTTTATATTTCTTTCAGACGGTTATGTGTATTATTCTTAGAAGTTCGTGAGTATTGTGACACCAGTCTTGGATAGTGTATCATGTTTGGGTTTTCTGTATCATATCTAGTAAAATTTGCTAAGTCTTCCGGTAAATTTATTTATTCCGCTGTAGTTTCATAATTTTATTTAAAGATTTAAATAGAGAGTTGTAACTAATGGAAATGTAAGTAAGAGTTGGCTTGCCTAGCTTCCACTAGTAGGCGCCATCATGACTCCCGATGGTGGGAAATTCGGGTCGTGATAAGTTGGTATCAGAGCTCTAGGTTGCACAGGTCTCACAACTCACGAACAACCTTAGTAGGGTCCGAGGGATCGGTACAGAGACGTCTGTAATTATCCCCCAGAGGCTACAGAGTTAGGAAAAATTTTCCCTTTATTCCTTCCAGTCGTGCGACTTTGGTCCTTCAAATGCTAATTGAATTTCTACTCTGTTCTTCCGCAGATGGAAAGAACACGCGCTTCTTCATCCTATGACCAGCAGCCCGAGGCCCCAGCAGTAGCAGCTCCCGCTAGGGGCAGAGGCTGAGGTTGAGGCCGTCATAAAGGCCGAGGTAGGGGTAGAGCTCCGCCCCGAGCAGCAGCACAAGTGGCAGAACCTCAGGTTCATATCGAGGAGGAGGTTCCAGCCCCAACAGTTCCAGTGGGCCCAACTCAGGTCCCAGGAGGGGTTTTGTTTACACCGGACCTTCAAGATGCTCTAGTCCGGATAGTATGTTTTATGGACAGTATCACCAGAGCAGGTTTACTGCCAGTATCACCAGGCACTTCTCAGGCTGGGGGAGGTAATCAGACTCCTGCTACGCACACTCCGGAGCTGGAAATTCCCCAGGCTCAGGTTCTTGTGATTCAGCCAGCTGAGGCAGTTCATCCTGTCGTAGTGACTTAGGCTAGTGATGGTGAAGCTATGTCTGCTGATGCGTTATGGAGGTTGGATAGGTTTACCAAGCTGTTCACTACCACCTACAGTGGAACTCCTTCAGAGGATCCCCAGGACTTCCTATATAGCTGCCACAGGGTTCTCCGTACTATAGGTATTGTGGAGACTAATGGTGTTGATTTCGCCACTTTTCAATTATCTGGATCTGCCAAGACTTGGTGGAGAGATTATTTTCTATCTAGGCCAGCAGGATCACCATTTTTGACTTGGGGCCAATTTGCAGAATTGTTCTTGGAAAAGTTACTACCAGCAACTCAAAGGGAGGCTCTGCATAGGCAATTTGAGCGTCTTCATCAAGGTTCTATGTCTGTCACATAGTACAAGACTAGGTTCATTGACCTGGCTCGTCATGCCATTTTCATACTTCCCACAGATAGAGAAAGGGTGGGAAGGTTTATTGATGGCTTGAATCAACCAATTCGACTGCAGATGGCTATGGGAGCAGGGACTGAAATCACTTTTCAGGAGGCGGCTAATGCAACCTGCCGGATCCAGATGGCTCTGTCATAGGGAGCAGGTCATGGATCAAATAAGAGGCCCTGTAATACAGGCATGTTTAGTGGTGCCTCATCTAGAGGTAGAGATTCGTATGGTAGAGGCCATCCTCCTAGGCCTTATCAATCAGCCCTCCAGGCTTCTCACGGCCCTTCAGGTAGTTGCGATTCTCAGCCACATTACTCTGATCCGCAGCTGTATAGTGCGTCACCAGCACCTATTAGTGCATAGCTACTTCAGAGTTTTTGAGGTGATCATTCGGGTCGGCAAGGTCAGTCCCAACTTTCTTAAGTTCCGCGTTCAGACGGGTGTTATGAGTGTGGAGAATTGGGTCACATCAAGAGGCACTGTCTGAGATTGAGAGGTGCCCAATCGCAGCAACAGGGTTCTCATGCTATGGTTCAGGCCCCGGTTCCCCCACAGCCTGCCCAGCCAGCTAGAGGCGGGGGTAGAGGACATAGAGGTGGAGGTAGAGGTCATAGAGGTGGAGCCTAGACCGATAGAGGTAGAGACCAGCCAGCAGCTGATTGTCCCAAGATACTACTCAGGTTGGTGGGTCCCAACCCCGATGTTATGCACTTCCTGCCCGACCAGAGGCTGAGTCCTCTGATGTCGTTATTACAGGTATTATTTTGGTTTGTGATAGAGAGGCATCATCATTATTTGACCCTGGGTCTACATATTCGTACGTGTCTGTAACGACCCGACCGGTCGTTTTAGAAAATTACGCCCCTATCCCTAATTTAACTGTTCCCCTAAGTTCATTTCTGCTATTGTGGGTTGCCGGGAGAGTTGGTTCCGAAAATTTGAGCATTTTGGGACACTTAGTCCCCAAATAAGAGCTTTGAAACTAGAAAACGGTCCATAGCCGGAACAGTGTTAAGACGATCTCGGAACGGAAATCCGATGGTTCCATTAGCTCCGTTAGGTGATTTCGGGGTTGGGAGCGCGTTCGGAATATATTTTGGAGGTCCGTAGCTCAATTAGGCTTGAAATGCCGAAGGTTGAAATTTTAGCGAATCCGAACGATAGGTGAGATTTTGATCCGGGGGTCGGAATGGAATTCCGACAATTTCTGTAGCTTCATTATGTGATTTTGGATATGTCCGCAAATTTTCAGGACATTTGGACGTCATTTGGCCGGGTTTTGGATTGAATGTTAGTTTTGAAAGTTTTGAAGAAACTTAGGCTTGAATCGATGTGATTTATGGGTTTTGATGTTGTTAGACGTGTTTTTATGATTGGAATAAGTTCGTATCGTGTTTTGGAGTATGTTGGTGGTTTTCGTTGGGGTCCCGGAGGCCTCGGGATGAATTCGGACCATCATCCGGCGTTTGGAAGCATGAAATGGTCCGCTGAAATCTGCAGATCACTGGGCATAAAATAAGCCTTCGCGTTCGCGAAGGAAGGTTCCGCGTTCGCGAAGGCCAGGGTTCAGTAAGGCATCGCGTTCGCGAGGACAATGCCGCGTTCGCGAAGGGTGAGGCCAGTTGGTCATCGCGTTCGCGAGGGGTGGGTCGCGTTCGCGTAAGAGGGAAAGGAAAGGCATCGCGGACGCGTGACTTCACGTCGCGTTCGCGTTGAGTAAAAGTCAGGAGGCTGAGGATTTGATCTTCGCGGACGCGTGAGAGAGTGCCGCGTTCGCGATGAAGAAGAGGAGGAAGGCATCGCGTTCGCGTGAGAGGCGTCGCGAACGCGATGAAGAAATGAGGCTGGCAGTGATGTTAAGTTCAGAACAGAACCAGTCGCGGGTTTAATACCCAAAGACGCCATTTTTGAGTTCTAGAGAGAGAAACTCACGGGAATTGCTGGTAATTCATTGGGGATTCGTTGGAGGTAAGTTTTGTGGCTTAATTACATCATTTTAACATGAAATCCTTGGTTAAATCCCTGTAAATGGAAGATTTAAGGTGGGTTTGAGCCCTAGGCCTAAATTTAAGAAAAACACTGATTTGAGTGGGCAAATGGAGTCCGATTTCGATAAATTTTATATGCACGGACTCGTATTGAGATAAGGAACCCGAATATATAATTTTTGTGATTTTTCGATAAGCGTACCGAAAGTCGGGTTTTGGCAACTTGTGGGTTTTGGTGAATTTTGAGTTAATTTGATTGGGTAATGCCCAATTGGCCTATTTTGATGTGATTCTATTGATTTTTATCGGATTCTACACTTGTGGAGGCCGACATTCGTGGCAAGAGGGTTATTGCTTAGCGGTTTTGTACCGGAATTGAGGTAAGTGGCTTGTCTAACCTCGTGTGGGGAAATTTTCACCCCTAGGATATTATGTGATAGTTTAAATGCCTTGTACGCGAGGTGACGGGCGTGTACATGCGCCGGTTGTTGAACACGTACTTTATTCAAATGTTCGATGAGCGATATCCCTGTCTTGGTTGTTAATTTGATATTTTACCCGGTAGTGGTTAGAAGAGCATGATTAGGTAGCACTTAACTGTTTAGTTGCCTAATTGCCTTATTTGAACTCCTTGTTAATTATTGGCACTATTTTTCGGTGAAGTTATAGTTGAGCATAATTATTTCTCTCTGTGGATTTCCTTAATTGGCTGTGTTTGTGGACTGCGGGTTCGATTCCCGGAGACCCAGGGCTGTGGGTTCGATTCCCAGAGACCCGATGTGATATTGGTAGGGACTACGGGTTCGATTCCCGAGATCCTGAGTTATTTATTGGTAGGGACTGCGGGTTCGATTCCCGAGATCCTGAGTTATTTATTGGTAGGGACTGCGGGTTCGATTCCCGAGATCCTGAGTTATTGGTAGGGACTACGGGTTCGATTCCCGAGATCCTGAGTTATTGGTAGGGACTACGGGTTCGATTCCCGAGATCCCGAGTTATTGGTAGGGACTACGGGTTCGATTCCCGAGATCCTGAGTTATTGGTAGGGACTGCGGGTTCGATTCCCGGAGATCCCGAGTTATTGTGATACTATTGAGACATGGGTTGCGGGTTCGATTCCCGGAGACCCAGAGGTACTGAGAATGGGACTGTGGGTTCAATTCCCACAGATCCCGGACTTGTTTATTGAGTTGGTTATTTGTTATTAGCTTGATTGTAGACAGTTTCAGTAAATGTTGTTATTTTGGAAATTTTGTTGTTATCTGTTATTATTGTTATTATTGTTATCATCATTATATTATTGTTTCTCAGTAGGGCCCTGACTTTCCTCGTCACTACTCCATCGAGGTTAGGCTTGGCACTTACTGAGTACCGCCGTGGTGTACTCATGCTACTCTTCTGCACACTTTTGTTGTGCAGATCCGGGTACATCAGAGGAGGCTCGTACTAGGTGATTCTGCAGCTTTCTGGGAGACTTCGAGGTATGATCTGCTACGTCCGCGGATCCGGAGGCTTCCCTTCTATTCTAGTATTTCTAGTTGACATTTTTCCTCATTTCGTTGTTAGAAACTCTTTATACATAGAGCCCCAGTTGTATTTCTCTTTTAGTCTGTGTTACCGTGGGGTTCCGGATCTTGGTAGTGTTTTATTTATTTTGTGACGGATGTATGTGCCAAGCGGCACGGATTACCTATCTTTTATGTTATTTTCCGCTGTTTCCTATTTAAGTGTTTATAATTTATGGATTCCGCAACGTGTTAGGCTTACCTAGTGTTGGGGACTGGGTGCCATCACGACATGTTCACAATTGGTGAACTAGGGTCGTGACAAGTTGGTATCAAAGCTCTAGGTTCATAGGAGTCACGGGACACGGACCGGTTACTTAGAGTCTCGCTGATCGATACGGAGACGTCTGTATTTATCTACGAGGGGCTATGTAACTGTTTAGGAAACTCTTCATTTCTTTTGGATTCCTTGTCGTGCGACATTTTTGGCATCAAAAATCTAAACTATTGCTTTCTATTCTCTCACAGATGGTGAGGACACGAGCTAACCGCGATGATCAGGTACCCGCGCCCCCTGTTGCTGCCGTCGGAGGCCGGGGCCGAGGTAGAGGACGAGGACGCGCCCGAGGTGCAGCCACAGCACCATCGCGCGCTGCCGCTGAGGTGCCACCGGTAGACCAGGTTGGAGCGCAGGCACCTGGTACACCGACTACAGCTGCTACTACTCCAGCACTACAGGAGACCCTGGCTCAGTTCATGAGCATGTATACCACTTTGGCCCGGGCGGGATTGCTTCCTCTTGTTGCAGCTACATCTCAGGCCGGGGGAGGGGCCCAGACTCCCGTAGCCGTTACACCGGAGCAGCGTGTGCCCGTGGGGCAGCTTCCAGAGATTATTACTATGCCTCATGCCGCCCCAGTACAGCCCGGAGGTGGGCCAGCTGCCTCCAAGGATGCGCGACGTAGATTAGAGAGGTTCAAGAAATATGATCCTCTAGTGTTCAGTGGGTTGGCTACAAATGATGCATTGGGCTTTCTAGAGGGGTGTAATCGTATTCTTCGTACTATGGGGATTGTAGAGACCAGCGGGGTTTCCTTCACTGCTTTTCAATTTTATGGGGCCGCTTATGATTGGTGGCGCACGTATGAGTTGGATAGTCCGAAGGAGTCTACTTCATTGACCTGGACGTAGTTTTCAGATCTATTTTTGAGGGAGTTTGTTCCCCAGAGCCTTAGGGATTCTTCGCGCTCGGAGTTTGAGCGATTACGACAGGGCTCCATGTCAGTATCGGAGTATGCTATCAGTTTTACCCGTCTAGCCAGGCATGCACCGGCTTTGGTAGCCATGGTCCGGGAGAGGGTGCGGATTTATTGAGGGCCTGATTCTGCCGATCCGGTCCAGCATGGCTAGAGAGTTGGAGACAGATATATCTTATCAGTAGGCAATGAGCATTGCCAGGAGGATCGAGAGTATGCTCCCTAGAGAGCGGGGAGAGAGAGAGAGGCCAAGAGGTCTCGTGAGTCGGGCCATCTCTCTGGTGCCCGCACTTCAGTAGCCGGTCGTTTTGGCATGGGTTATTCCGGTCGACCAGTTCACTCAGCATTGCCAGTAGTACTCCAGGTCTTCCAACACCCCAGGAGCCTTATTATGCTCCCCTAGTTTCTAGTGCACCTCCTGCGCAGGGTACTTCCATGGGTCAGACTAGTGGGGGTGAGGCCGGTCAGTCACAGCCACCGCGTCCTCCCATAGCTTGCTTTGAGTGCGGGGATACTCACCATCTGGTTAGGGAGTGCCCCAGGCGTAGGAGAGGAGCACCTCCTCAGTCTTCGCAGCATCAGCGTGGTTCTCAGGGCCAGCAGGCCATCATTCCAGCTCCAGCTGCCACTCCACCTGCCCAGCCAGCCGGGGCGGGGGTCGGGGTTCTAGAGGCCGCCCTCGAGAGGGGGGACAGGCCGGATTCTATGCTATTCCTGATCGCGCTGCGGCTGTTGCATCCGATTCTGTTATCACAAGTATTATTCTGGTTTGTCACAGGGAGGCATCGGTTCTATTCGACCCTGGTTCCACTTTTTCATATGTGTCTTCTTACTTTGCTTCTCATTTGGGTGTGCCTCGGGATTCTTTGAGTGCCCCCATTTATGTTTCCACTCCGGTGGGTGATTCTTTGGCTGTGGACCGCGTATATCGGTCGTGTTTGGTTACCATTTGTGATTTTGAGACCAGAGCGGATCTATTGCTGCTCGGGATGGTCGATTTTGATATTATTCTGGGCATGGACCGGTTGTCGCCCCATTATGCTATTCTTGATTGTCACGCCAAGACCGTGACGCTGGCTATGCCAGGCATTCCACGTATTGAGTGGAGTGGTACTCTAGATCACACCCCTAGCCGTGTTATTTCTTTTCTCGGAGCTCAGCGTATGGTTGAGAAGGGGTGTGCTGCTTATCTTGCCTATGTGCGGGACGTCAGTGTTGATACTCCCTCCATTGATTCTGTTCATGTGGTACGTGACTTTGCTGATGTATTTCCAGCCGATCTTCCGGGCATGCCGCCTGACAGAGACATTGACTTTGCTATTGACTTGTTGCCGGGCACTCGGCCCATTTCTATTCCACCGTACCGTATGGCTCCTCCTGAATTAAAGGAGTTGAAGGATCAGTTACAGGAGTTATTGGGCAAGGGTTTTATTCGACCCAGTGTTTCGCCTTGGGGTGCCCCTGTATTGTTTGTGAAGAAAAAGGACGGTTCTATGCGTATGTGTATTGACTATCGTCAGCTGAATAAGGTTACAGTGAAGAACCGGTATCCTTTGCCCCGTATTGATGATCTATTTGACCAGCTACAGGGTGCACAAGTGTTTTCTAAGATTGATTTGCGCTCCGGGTATCACCAGTTGAAGATTCGGGAGCCAGATATCCCGAAGACTGCCTTCAGGACCCGGTATGGCCACTATGAGTTCCTCGTGATGTCTTTTGGGTTGACTAATGCTCCAGCAGCATTTATGCATTTGATGCACAGTGTGTTCAGGCCTTATCCGGACTCGTTCGTGATTGTCTTCATTGATGATATTCTAGTATATTCTCGGAGCCGGGAAGAGCACGAGCGGCATTTGAGGATAGTGCTTCAGATCCTGAGGGAGAAGCAGCTTTATGCCAAGTTCTCTAAATGTGAATTTTGGTTGAGTTCTGTGGCATTTTTGGGCCACGTGGTGTCGAGTGATGGTATTCGAGTAGATCCGAGGAAGGTGGAGGCCGTGCAGAGTTGGCCCAGACCCTCCTCCGCTACTGAGATTCGCAGTTTCCTTGGTTTGGCGGGCTATTACCGTCGTTTCGTAGAGGGATTCTCTTCAATTGCAGCACCTATGACCAGATTGACCCAAAAGGGTGCCCCTTTCCAGTGGACGAACGAGTGTGAGGCGAGCTTTCAGAAGCTCAAGACAGATTTAACTTCGGCCCCTATATTGATGTTGCCTACAGGTTCAGGGTCCTATACTGTATATTGTGATGCCTCACGAGTTGGACTCGGTGCGGTATTGATGCAGGACGGTAGGGTGATTGCCTACGCGTCGAGACAACTGAAGGTACATGAGAAGAATTACCCTGTTCATGATTTGGAGCTAGCTGCCATTGTTCACGCCTTGAAAATTTGGCGTCATTATTTATATGGAGTTCCTTGTGAGATCTACACTGATCACCGGAGCTTGCAGCACTTGCTTAAGCAGAAGGACCTGAATATGCGTCAGAGGAGATGGTTGGAACTACCGAAGGACTATGATATTACTATTCTCTATCATCCGGGCAAGGCTAATGTGGTTGCCGATGCCTTGAGTCGTCGGGCAGAGAGTTTGGGAAGTTTGGCGTATCTACCAGCTTCGGAGAGGCCTATGGCGATGGATGTTCAGGCTTTAGCCAGACAGTTGGTTAGACTGGATCTTTCGGAGCCCAGCCGGGTTCTAGCTTGTGTGGTTTCTCGGTCTTCTCTATTTGACCGCATCGGGGAGCGTCAGTTCGACGACCCTCACTTGCTTGTCCTTCAGGATAGAGTTCGGCGTGGTGATGCTCGGGATGTTACCATCGGGGAAGATGGAGTTATGAGGATGCAGGGCCGTATCTGTGTGCCCAATGTAGATGACCTTCGAGAGCTGATTCTAGCAGAGGCCCATAGTTCGCGGTATTCCATCCATCCGGGTGCCGCGAAGATGTATCAGGACTTGAAACAACATTACTGGTGGAGGCGGATGAAGAGGGATATAGTTGATTACGTTTCTAGATGCCTAAATTGCCAGCAGGTGAAGTATGAGCATCAGCGTCCGGGTGGATTGATGCAGCAGATTGAGATTCCAGAGTGGAAATGGGAGCGCATCACCATGGACTTTGTATCTGGGCTTCCACGGACTATTAGGAAGTTTGATTCTATTTGGGTTATTGTGGATAGGCTGACCAAGTCCGCCCATTTTATACCGGTGAGCACTACTTATTCATCGGAGCGACCGGCGGAGATCTATATCAAGGAGATAGTTCGGCTGCATGGTATTCCAGTTTCCATCATTTCAGATAGAGGCACTCAGTTCACTTCACGGTTCTGGAGAGCTGTACAGCAGGAGTTAGGTACTCGGGTGGAGCTGAGCACAGCATGATGGGCAGTCCGAGCGCACTATTCAGATTTTGGAGGATATGCTCCGTGCGTGCGTGATTGAGTTTGGAGGTGCATGGGATCACTTCTTGCCACTGGCGGAGTTTGCTTATAACAACAGCTACCAATCTAGTATTCAGATGGCACCGTACGAGGCCCTATATGGTAGGAGGTGCAAGTCTCCCGTGGGTTGGTTTGAGCCGGGCGAGGCCAGGTTACTAGGTACTGATATGGTTCAGGAGGCTATGGACAAGGTCAAGGTGATTCGGGACAGACTTCGTGCGGCCCAGTCTAGACAGAAGAGTTACGCGGACAAGAAGGTTCGCGATGTGGCTTTTATGGTGGGTGAGCGGGTTCTGCTTCGAGTCTCGCCCATGAAGGGCGTTATGAGGTTTGGGAAGAAAGGGAAGCCGAGTCCTAGATTTATTGGCCCTTTTGAGATTTTGAGGCGTGTTGGGGAGGTTGCTTATGAGTTGGCCTTACCTCCCAGCTTAGCCGGAGTTCACTCCGTATTTCATGTCTCCATGCTCCGGAGATACCATGGTGACCCGTCGCACGTGTTGGATTTCACATCTGTTCAGCTAGACAAGGATCTTTCTTATGTTGAGGAGCCAGTAGCCATTCTAGACAGGCAAGTCAGAAAGCTAAGGTCAAAGAACATCGCTCCGGTAAAGGTTCAGTGGCGGGGCCAGCCGGTCGAGGAGGCGACTTGGGAGACCGAGCAGGATATGCGCAGCCAGTACCCTCATCTTTTCACTACTCCGGGTATGTTTTCTATGCTCGTTCGAGGACGAACGAATCTTTAAGTGTGGGAAGATGTAACGACCCGACCGGTCGTTTTAGAAAATTACGCCCCAATCCCTAATTTAACTGTTCCCCTAAGTTCATTTCTGCTATTGTGGGTTGCCGGGAGAGTTGGTTCCGAAAATTTGAGCATTTTGGGACACTTAGTCCCCAAATAAGAGCTTTGAAACTAGAAAACGGTCCATAGCCGGAACAGTGTTAAGACGATCTCGGAACGGAAATCCGATGGTTCCATTAGCTCCGTTAGGTGATTTCGGGGTTGGGAGCGCGTTCGGAATATATTTTGGAGGTCCGTAGCTCAATTAGGCTTGAAATGCCGAAGGTTGAAATTTTAGCGAATCCGAACGATAGGTGAGATTTTGATCCGGGGGTCGGAATGGAATTCCGACAATTTCTGTAGCTTCATTATGTGATTTTGGATATGTCCGCAAATTTTCAGGACATTTGGACGTCATTTGGCCGGGTTTTGGATTGAATGTTAGTTTTGAAAGTTTTGAAGAAACTTAGGCTTGAATCGATGTGATTTATGGGTTTTGATGTTGTTAGACGTGTTTTTATGATTGGAATAAGTTCGTATCGTGTTTTGGAGTATGTTGGTGGTTTTCGTTGGGGTCCCGGAGGCCTCGGGATGAATTCGGACCATCATCCGGCGTTTGGAAGCATGAAATGGTCCGCTGAAATCTGCAGATCACTGGGCATAAAATAAGCCTTCGCGTTCGCGAAGGAAGGTTCCGCGTTCGCGAAGGCCAGGGTTCAGTAAGGCATCGCGTTCGCGAGGACAATGCCGCGTTCGCGAAGGGTGAGGCCAGTTGGTCATCGCGTTCGCGAGGGGTGGGTCGCGTTCGCGTAAGAGGGAAAGGAAAGGCATCGCGGACGCGTGACTTCACGTCGCGTTCGCGTTGAGTAAAAGTCAGGAGGCTGAGGATTTGATCTTCGCGGACGCGTGAGAGAGTGCCGCGTTCGCGATGAAGAAGAGGAGGAAGGCATCGCGTTCGCGTGAGAGGCGTCGCGAACGCGATGAAGAAATGAGGTTGGCAGTGATGTTAAGTTCAGAACAGAACCAGTCGCGGGTTTAATACCCAAAAACGCCATTTTTGAGTTCTTGAGAGAGAAACTCACGGGAATTGCTGGTAATTCATTGGGGATTCGTTGGAGGTAAGTTTTGTGGCTTAATTACATCATTTTAACATGAAATCCTTGGTTAAATCCCTGTAAATGGAAGATTTAAGGTGGGTTTGAGCCCTAGGCCTAAATTTAAGAAAAACACTGATTTGAGTGGGCAAATGGAGTCCGATTTCGATAAATTTTATATGCACGGACTCGTATTGAGATAAGGAACCCGAATATATAATTTTTGTGATTTTTCGATAAGCGTACCAAAAGTCGGGTTTTGGCAACTTGTGGGTTTTGGTGAATTTTGAGTTAATTTGATTGGGTAATGCCCAATTGGCCTATTTTGATGTGATTCTATTGATTTTTATCAGATTCTACACTTGTGGAGGCCGACATTCGTGGCAAGAGGGTTATTGCTTAGCGGTTTTGTACCGGAATTGAGGTAAGTGGCTTGTCTAACCTCGTGTGGGGAAATTTTCACCCCTAGGATATTATGTGATAGTTTAAATGCCTTGTACGCGAGGTGACGGGCGTGTACATGCGCTGGTTGTTGAACACGTACTTTATTCAAATGTTCGATGAGCGATATCCCTGTCTTGGTTGTTAATTTGATATTTTACCCGGTATTGGTTAGAAGAGCATGATTAGGTAGCACTTAACTGTTTAGTTGCCTAATTGCCTTATTTGAACTCCTTGTTAATTATTGGCACTATTTTTCGGTGAAGTTATAGTTGAGCATAATTATTTCTCTCTCTGGATTTCCTTAATTGGCTGTGCTTGTGGACTGCGGGTTCGATTCCCGGAGACCCAGGGCTGTGGGTTCGATTCCCAGAGACCCGATGTGATATTGGTAGGGACTACGGGTTCGATTCCCGAGATCCCGAGTTATTGGTAGGGACTACGGGTTCGATTCCCGAGATCCCGAGTTATTGGTAGGGACTACGGGTTCGATTCCCGAGATCCCGAGTTATTGGTAGGGACTACGGGTTCGATTATTGATATATTATTGAGATATGGAATGCGGGTTCGATTCCCGGAGATCCTGAGATCATTGAGACACATCCTGAGATATTGAGACACGGGCTGTGGGTTTGATTCTCGAAGACCCAGAGATACTGATATTGGGACTGCGGGTTAAATTCCCATAGTTCCTGGGTTGTTGATTATAGAGTGGGACTGTGGGTTCAATTCCCACAGGTCCTGGACTTGCTGGTTTGAGTTTTGTTGTGTTGGTTACTTGTAGTTAGTTAATCGTAGTTGGTTGTAGTAATTACCTTATTTTTGTTATTTCAGATTCATTCTTACTTATTTCTGCTTATTACTGTTTTGATCATTATGTTATTGTTCTCTCGGTAGGGCCCTGACCTTCCTCGTCACTACTCCATCGAGGTTAGGCTTGGCACTTACCGAGTACCGCCGTGGTGTACTCATGCTACTCTTCTGCACACTTTTGTTGTGCAGATCCAGGTACATCAGAGCAGGCTCGTACTAGGTGATTCTGCAGCTTTCTGGGAGACTTCGAGGTATGATCCGCTACGTCCGCGGATCCGGAGGCTTCCCTTCTATTCTAGTATTACTAGTTGACATTTTTCTTCATTTCGTTGTTAGAAACTCTTTATACATAGAGCCCCAGTTGTATTTCTCTTTTAGTCTGTGTTACCGTGGGGTTCCGGATCTTGGTAGTGTTTTATTTATTTTGTGACGGATGTATGTGCCAAGCGGCACGGATTACCTATCTTTTATGTTATTTTCCGCTGTTTCCTATTTAAGTGTTTATAATTTATGGATTCCGCAACGTGTTAGGCTTACCTAGTCGTGGGGACTGGGTGCCATCACGACATGTTCACAATTGGTGAACTAGGGTCGTGACAGTGTCTTTCTATTTTTCACCATACTTGGTTCAGTCTAGTGATCCACTTGGTGTTCCCGTTCATGTATCTACACCAGTAGGCGATTCTATTGTGGTTGATCGAGTTTATCGGTCATGTATTGTAGTAATTGAGGGTCTTGAGACCCGTCCAAATTTACTGCTCCTAAATGGTGGACTTCGATATTATATTAGGCATGGACTGCTATCTCTATATCATGCTATTTTAGATTGCCATGCCAAGACTGCGACCTTAGCTCTACCAAATTTGCCTCGTATAGAGTGGAAAGGAATTTCTGGTCACACTAGCCATAATGTTATTTCTTATGTTATGGCCCGGCGTATGGTTGAAAAAGGGTGTTTGGCTTATTTAGCCTATGTCCGTGATTCCAGTGCTAAGGTTCCTTCTATTGACTCTGTGCCCATGGTTCGCGAATTTCCTGAAGTGTTTCCTTCAGACCTATTGGTTATGCCACCGGACAGGGATATTGATTTTTGCATTGACTTGGCTCAAGGCACTCAACCCATTTCTATTCCCCCATATCGTATGGCTCCGCCAGAGTTAAAAGAATTGAAGGAGCAGTTGCAGGATTTACTTGAAAAGGGTTTCATTAGACCCAGTGTTTCACCGTAGGGTGCGCCAGAATTATTTGGAAAGAAGAAAGATGGTTCGATGAGAATGTGCATTGATTATCGGCAGTTGAATAAGGTGACTATCAAAAATAAATATCCACTTCCACAAATTGATGATTTATTTGATCAGCTTCAGGGTGCCAAGTTCATTTCGAAGATAGACTTGAGATCTGGCTATCATCAGCTGAAGATTAGGGTATCTAATGTCCCTAAGACAGCATTCCGCACTCGGTACAGACGTTATGAATTTCAGGTCATGTCTTTTGGTTTGATAAATGCCCCATAAGCTTTTATGGAATTGATGAGTCGGGTGTTCCGGCCTTATTTGGACTTATTTGTAATAGTCTTCATTGATGACATATTAATATATTCCCGCAGTCAGGAGGAGCATGCGCAACATCTCCGAGTGGCTTTGCAGACTTTAAAAAATAGCCAACTATATGCAAAATTTTCAAAATCTGAATTTTGACTAAGTTCAGTTGCATTCCTAGGTCATATTGCAATGGCAACATGTATTCAGGTTGATCCAAAGAAGATTGAGGCCATCAAGAACTGGCCTAGACCGACATCAGCCACAGAAATTTGGAGTTTCTTAGGATTAGCCGGTTATTATCGGCATTTCATGGAGGGGTTTTCATCTATTGCAACCCCACCTGACCAGATTGACGCAGAAAGGTGTTCAGTTCAAATGGTCAGATGAATGTGAAGTGAGCTTTCAGAAGCACAAGACACCCTTGACCACAACACCGGTATTGGTTTTACCCACAGGTACGGGACCTTATACTATTTATTGTGATGCTTCTCGTATTAGTCTTGGTGCAATGTTGATGTAGAATGGCAAGGTTATTGCCTATGCTTTGAGGCAGTTGAAGATTCATGAAAAGAACTATCAAGTTCATGATCTAGAATTGGTGGCGATTGTTCACGCATTGAAGATTTGGAGGCATTATTTGTATGGTGTGGCATGTGAAGTATACACCGATCATAAGAGTCTTCGATATTTGTTTAAATTGAAGGAATTGTATTTGAGGCAGAGAAGGTGGCTAGAATTATTGAACAATTATAATTTCACCATTTTATATTATGCGGGAAAAGCAAACGTGGTGGCCGACGCTTTGAGTAGGAAGTCAGCCAGTATGGGTAGTCTTGCTTATATTCCTGTCAATCAGAGGCTGCTTGCTTTGGATGTTTAGTCCTTAGCCAATTGATTTGTGAGGTTGGATATTTCTGAGCCTAGTCGAGTGCTAGCTGTTATACCCCATTTTAACACGGGTCAAACTAGAGTATAACATATTGGTAATTCTGAAGGTTTAATTAATTAAGAGAGTCGCCACCTAATTATTTTAACGATGAATTAGGACACCAATTTTAGCTAAGTAGTTCTCAAAATTAACTCTATTTAACCTTAAGAGTGTGGGTAAGGGTTCTACTTAATCCTATAGGGAAGGTTGTTAAGGCACCCTATATGATCCGTTAATACGGTTAACCGGCCAAACTTAGGTTAATTAAGGCTAAGTAAGATTAACGTGAATGAACCAACATAGATTTTTATAGATCAAAATAATTTAAAAAATATTTAGTAATTTCTCCAAAAAGTTTCTATCTAAAACACGTTTAAGCTAAGAAAACTATGGAGATTTGAACTCTAAAAAAATGCCTTATCAAAATTGTTACAGATTTGCACTCCAACACTTGCTTGATGTTAAATAGCTAATTCAAGAAGAGCTCATTAAACTAAAGAAACCAAAATCTGTTTGCTTCACCATGAAATAACTTTATCATTTTAAGGGCTAAGTCACGTTGATTAAAGAGAACGTGATTTCAAAACTACTTTGAAACTGCGACTCGGTTGAACTAATCTAAAACATTGCCCCAAAAATGCTTAAAAGTGTTTTAACAACATATTTATCTCATAACTAATTTCTAGTAAAAAGCTTGTAAGAGATCTTTATGTCAATGTATATTTATTGATCTAATTTTCTAAACGTATAAAACCAACCAATAACTCACGAATTAAAGGAGCCATACATGGAAACAAACAATTAACAGAAAATGAAAGCAGAATTGCAATGTCAAATTCACCCCCTTTCAGGGAGGACCAAAATTAATTTTGGCAATTTTGCTGCTCCTATACGATGATAAAGGGCGAGTTTGTGAAGCAAAATGTGATGTGGAAAATGCGGCGCCTTTCTTGGCTCATGGGAGTCTTAATCGAGACTCAAATATTGTTCCGAAGTGTACATGCCAACAGAGAAAAATAAAACAAAATAAGAGTTAGAGAAATAAACTACTTCCTCACAATGAATACAAATATGATGTATCATAAAGAGAACTTAAAAATATACCACACGAAGGATCCAAGGACTGGTTCAATTTCAGAGGCTTATTTGTGAGTAATTTTATTTGGTATAATCTTAACTAGATACTCTCGGCTTACATAACAATTCCTAACCAATTTTAGAAGAATTTATAGCCTAGCTATTAAGAATTAGATGCTTAAATCAATAAGGATTATTCGTGAATCAGTATTCCTATATTAATTATTTTGTTAAAAACATGGACCTTAAACGTGAAACTACTTCTATTTCGATAAACAGAGTTAAACATGTGAGGTAAACCATTCGAGGCTTTTTAGTTCACTTGCATAATTAGTATAGAAGCCAAAATATAAAAGAGAAAGATTAGGACATGGATTCCAAATTTGTATTTGAACTTGTAAGAAGTTTTAACAACTAGAACAAGTGGTAACTACATATATGCATTTTTATCTAATTCAAGTACAGTAAAACAAGCTTCATATAGTCATTAATTCTATAGGACAACATAAATTGTGCATATCAATTTGCAAGTAAATAGACATTCTTACTATATGTTTGATATGAAAAAAAATAAAAAAAACTGAGCATATATTCATTAAAATTAAGATATTATTCTCATTCAAGGAGTACATACCAAAAGGGGCGCAACAACTACAAATATTAGAACTTAAGAACGGTGTTCTAATGACAAGATTCCTAATATAAACTTCACAACAAGGTTTCAATAAAAATGCAGTAAACCTAAGATATGATTTTAGAAAATAAGAAAACTCCACTGTCATATGTAGGGGGGCTGGGGCTTTTCCCCCACGACCTTCAATACAATAGAGGAACCCAATATATATATTTTTTATGATAACAAAATAAATCTACAATATAAACATCATTCTGTAACACACAACTCCCAAAACAGAATTTCTAAAATTTAGTATTTTACAGGAATAAAAAAAAGATAGAATGGAGTTCGATTTACCTCTCGTGAGGCAGTGAACGGGGCGTACATGAGTCTCCGACCTACTCACGGGCTGACACTAAACCTTGAAAGATAAGAATGAAATTAGAGGCCCTAGAAAATAGTAGAGTAATAGCTTTACTCGCGGGATCAGGTCTCCACCTCCTTTTCGGCTAAGAGCTTATGGTAGTATTTATATGAGAAAAAAAAGTTAGGATTCAATTGAGGAGCGGGAACTTGAGAGAGTCGTTTGAAATTCAAAATACCCGTTCAAGATCCGTCCAAAACATGACAGAGAAGAGATCAACCAAATCGTCCTTTGCTTCAGAGTTGCAGTGATTTTACTAAGACTTTTTTTTTACTTTTCATCAAAGTAATTGATTATGAAGGAGAGAGAGGAAGACTTTACTGAAATTGCTGCGACATTTCTCTGGTCGAAGGATGGAAGAGATTGAAAATTTTCTTAAAATGGAGAAGATGACAAGGGAAAGGGGAAGCAGCGCTGGAGAGAGAGAGAGAATTTGGGAGGAAACCCTAGTGGATTTTAGGTCTTTGTGCTGTAGAAGGGTGTTAGATGGACTGATGGTAGGGGTTGGGCTTGAGTGGTAGTAAGATATGGGCTATGGAAATGGGTTGTAGTATTTTTTTTTCTTTTTTGTGAAAAACGAATTTGGGCCTTCAATAGGCCAAATTTAATTGCTCTATTCCCAATCTTCCAATTATTCCTTTTGAGCTTCTTTGTATTAAGACTCAAATTTATGTACTATATATATGTATGAGACAAAAATATTTAGTAGCTTTTAATAAAAACTAAAATAATTACAATATTAGTTACGACGGTAATAATAATAATAATAATAATAATAATAATAATAATAATAATAGTAGTAGTAGTAGTAGTAATAGTAATGGTAGTAATAATAATAATAACAGTAATAGTATAGTAGCAACAACAATAATATTAGTATAATGAAATTGTAATACTAATAGCAATAACGACAAAAATAGTAATCATTTCATGGTAAAATAATAATATTACTAAAAATATTGGTCCTAGTCGGTAATAATAGTAACACTAATACTAATATCGAATTAATATTAGCAGTAGTCATAATATATTAATACTAGTACTAATTTTTATGGTAGTAGTAGTGGTGATAATAGTCGCAATACTAATAATACTAGTAGTAGTGATATTAAGTATATAACAATAAAAATAGTAATTAGGTCTAGTTTACGCTAAAAATGGTAAAATAACTATTCTTACATTATTAGAAGCTTAAAGAAATAGTTTGGAAGAAAGAGGGTCAAAATTGGATGTCAACAGCTGCCCCTCTTTGACCGGAGACGATAAAAGAGTTTTCGGGCAAAGAATATTGACTTAGTAGCCAATTTTGTCCCGACCATCAAGGTTGGAATGGAACAAAGAGACATACAAAAATGATTGCGGCCGAACTCCGATTGCGAGTTGCCTACATATCTCGGGTTTCACGAGAATCAGGCCATATGTAGTTCAAGACCTATGGTATTATGGATTATGATTTAACGATTGATGTAGAGTCTAAAAAAAATATTGCCCCAGTGTCGAATTATAAAGACTATGGGTATCATGATTGAAAGAAAAATTTGAAATAAGGATTTGGTTCGGAATTTTGAGAGTCAAGCTGAGCGGAGTTCGAAGTAGATCTTTGACCTTTGTTGGAAAGTTTGATATTCCTCTCCAACAAACTGCCCCAGTTCACTGCTAAGATATAGTTCCACGTTGCGCTATATTTCCTGCATAGCTTAAAAATGCTAAAAAATCATTAGGAAATAAGATGCAATATTCCATAAAAGTAATCTTATGAAAATAATATTTAGACGTCAATTCATAAGAAATGCGAATTTATTGTGCAAGCATAAAAGATATAATTTTATGGTGATATATTTTATGATTGCAACACCATAAGAAAATTTAGCTTATGAAAATAAATGCATTGGACAATGATTTATGAAAGTTATATTCTGGCAATGTTTATGCAAGCGGGACCACTCAGGTCAAAATAAATTAAATATTCTTTTGAGGAAGGATTAACTTCAACATCCTACTTTAGGGCGGATTGACACGATATATCCTATTTGAGGGCGGATTGACCCAATATATCCTATTTGAGGGCGGATTGACCCGATATATCCTATTTGAGGGCGGATAGATCCGATATATCCTATTTGAGGGCGGATGGACCCGATATATCCTATTTGAGGGCGGATGAACCCAAAATATCCTATTTGAGGGCGGATGGGCCCGATATATCCTATTTGAGGGCGGATGGGCCCGATATATCCTATTTGAGGGCGGATGAACCCGATATATCCTGTTTGAGGGCGGATGGACCCGATATATCCTGTTTGAGGGTAGATGGACCCGATATATCCTATTTGAGGGCGGATGGACCCGATATATCCTGTTTGAGGGCGGATAGACCCGATATATCCTGTTTGAGGGCGGATGGACCCGATATATCCTGTTTGAGGGCGGATGGACCCGATATATCCCGTTTGAGGGCGGATGGACCCGATATATCCTGTTTGAGGGCGGATGGACCCGATATATCCTGTTTGAGGGCGGATGGACCCGATATATCCCGTTTGAGGGCGGATGGACCCGATATATCCTGTTTGAGGGCGGATGGACCCGATATATCCTATTTGAGGGCGGATGGACCCCATATCCTGTTTGAGGGCGGATGGACCCGATATATCCTGTTTGAGGACGGATGGACCCGATATATCCTATTTGAGGGCGGATGGACCCGATATATCCTGTTTGAGGGCGGATAGACCCAATATATCCTATTTGAGGGCGGATGGACCCGATATATCCTATTTGAGGGCGGATGGACCCGATATATCCTGTTTGAGGGCGGATGGACCCGATATATCCTGTTTGAGGGCGGATGGACCCGATATATCCTATTTGAGGGCGGATGGACCCGATATATCCTATTTGAGGGCGGATGGACCCGATATATCCTGTTTGAGGACGGATGGACCCGATATATCCTATTTGAGGGCGGATGGACCCGATATATCCTGTTTGAGGGCGGATAGACCCAATATATCCTATTTGAGGGCGGATGGACCCGATATATCCTATTTGAGGGCGGATGAACCCCATATATCCTGTTTGAGGGCGCATAGACCCAATATGTCCTGTTTGAGGGCGGATGAACCCCATATGTCCTATTTGAGGGCGGATAGACCCAATATATCCTGTTTGAGGGCGGATAGACCCGATATGTAGTGCTTGATTTGTAATTACAAATATTAATATGATGCGGTGCAAAAAGCTTGATATGGTACATAAAGTTTGATCTGATGCCAAAGTTATAATAAAATATTCAAGGTGCGATGCAAAGAGCTTGGTGCAATAGCAAATATCCTTCGTTCGGAGTGCTTGATGCAGTGCCTTTTCAAGGAGCGGTGCTAATGATTTGAAAATTTGCATGCCGAAGTTTATTATTAGTAGAGTCCTGCACTCAACGAAAACTATGAGATTTAAAATATAATTTATTATAGCTCGGCTTGATCTTGATGTTGCGCTATATTTTCTGCAAGACAAATTCGTCAGTAGAGTAGATATTGAAATGCAATATTCTGTAAAATAATCTTATGAAAATGACACATTTTGGGCATTTACTTATACAATACGGCCGACTGATTTGATAAAATATAGCTTTATGCCAATAATAATTTTCAACAATAACATGCAGTTTATAAATGTGTTTTGCAATAATTTATGATAATGATGTATTTCTGTAATAACATCAAAAGCATGACCATCAAGGTCAAAATAAATTAATGAAAAGCGTGCGAATATGTGCTAAAGTGTCATGTTGAAGGCGGACAAGCGTAAATATTATATTAACGGCAAACTTGCTTAAAGAATCAATTAAATATGTATAAATATAAATATTTAATGCATAGATGTCATGTTAAAGGCGAACAAGCCTAAATATAATGACAAGCGCAAATATCATATTAACGGCAAACTTGCCTAAAAAAAATCCATTAAATATGTATAAATATAAATATTTAATGCATAGATGTCATGTTAAAGGCGAACAAGCCTAAATATAATATTACAAGAAAAAGTGCTTAAATATCCCATTAAAGGCGGGCGAGCCTAAATGTAATAAAGGCGAGTGTGCTTAAATATTTGATTAAAGGCGGATAAACCTAAATTTTAATGCACAAATATGCTTTTAAAGGTGGACAAACTTAAATACCATATTAATAGGCAAACGTGCTTAAAAATCCAATTAAAGGCGGTTAAGCTTAAATATAACGCAGAAATGCCATATTAAAGGCGGACAAGCCTAAATATTATTAAAGATAAATGTGCATAAATGTTCGATTAAGGCCGGATAAGTTGAATATTTAATTAAAGGCAAAATGTGCATAACTTGTCCTATTAAAGGTGGATAAGCCTGAATATCAAAAAGTCAAGTGTGCTTAAAATCCAATTAAGGCAGATAAGCCTAAAAAATTAATTGAAGGTAAAATGTGCTTAGACGTCCTATTGAAGGCGGACGAGCCTAAGTATCATAAAGGCAAGCATGCTTAAAAATCCAATTAAAGGTGGCTAAGCCTAAATTTTAACGCATAAATATCCTATTAAAGGCGAACAATCCTAAATATCATATTAAATGCAAGTGTGCTTGAAAATTCAATTAAAGACAGATAAGCCTAAATATTTAATTAAAGACAAACTTGCCTAGAAATCCAATTAAAGGTGGATAAGCCTAAATGTTCTATTTAAGGCGGATGAGCCTAAATATTCAATTAAAGATAAATGTGCATAAATGTCCTATTGAATGTGGACAGGCCTAAATACTTAATGCATAAATATCCTATTTAAGGCGGACGAGCCTAAGATATTTAATTTAAAGATAAATGTGCAAAAATATCCAATTAAAGGCGGATAAGCCTAAATATTTAATTAAAGGTAAAATGTGCCTAAACGTCCAATTAAAGGCGGACCAGCCTAAGTGTCCTATTAAAGGCGGACAAGCCTAAATGTGATGCTTGATTTAAAATTACCAGATTGGTGCAATGCGAAGAGCTTGGCATGGTTACTTCAAAGCAACATATATTGATGGTGTAATGCAGAGAGCTTGGCGCAATGATTTTATAATAGCAAATGGTGCGATGCAGAGTGCTTGATGAAATGCCTTTGTAGTAGTGAATATTCCTGGTGCAATGGTAACAGTTGTTGGAGCTTCAAAAGAAAGTTTTTCTATTAATAAATTCCTGCCGTCAAAGAAAAATTGTAAGTTTCAAATTTTGTGTGCTTGCTTGGCTTTATCCTTTGCTTTGCATGAACTTTGCGACTTTTGACTCGATGCTGAGCTTTGCAATAGTGTATAATGTTCAAGAATAATAAAATATGTCCCTGCATTACTCAAAGAAAATTCATTAGTACAAAATAAAGTGGTTGCCTTGCATTAAACGTAAAAGTTTGGCTTTGAATCTGCAACTTCTTTCCATGGCATTTTGGAATTTGCTATTGTCCTTGTAATGAATATGTGGCTCGAGATTTTATTTTCTGCGTTGCCGAATGATGAGGATCCTTCTGCAAAATCTGCCCCGGTTTTGGCTTTTGAGGCAAATAGAAATTTTATTATGATGAGACCGAACCCATAGGGCTGCCTACGTATCCCCTCTTAAACGGGAATCAGGTCAAAACGTAGTTCATTACAAAAGTCTTAGAAGAATTGCAAAAGAGTAGTACTAAGGGCGGGTGGGTGGAGAATGGTTGTGATATGATATCATTTTAGTCTTCTTGATCTGTTATGCGCTTTCTTTTCAAACATCTAGGTGCCAATTTTGATAGATCGCCTTTGACAATAATCGTGCCTTCAGTTGAAATTTTGCAATTATTGCTTGGTAACTCAGGTTGTACCTTTATCTTCCCCTGCTTAATCATGCATTGTATCTTGAATTTGAGTGCTGAACATTCTTCGGTGTCATGTCCTTGAATGTTTGAATGGAATGCACAATTCTTAGATGGATCAAAGTTTTGAGGTGGATACTCAGAGATAAATCCCTTCCTCAGTTGTAGAAGACCTTTGGCTTTCAATCGTTCAAGTATGTCAATTAATGGCTCATCCAAGTGAGTGAAAGAGCAGGGCTTCACCTTCTTTTGCGGTCGGAGGCTGCATTGTGCTCGGGGAGATTGCTTCTGGAAGTTTTGCTGAAATTTTTGCTGGCAATTAGGCTGGAGATGGCTTTTGTGTAAGTTGGAAGTGGCATAAGATTGAAAAAATGGGTTATTGTCATAGCATTGCGGCTGGTGCATAGTCGTGGCAACTGAGTTATCTTCTTTGCCTTGCAGGTTTCCATGTATCTCTTGATGGAAGGTTTGGTTAATCATTTGAGCTGTTGATTTGCCGACAACTCTTCCTTCCAGAATGCCACATTCTAGCTCATTTCCAATTCGAATCAAATCAGAGAAATTGCGTGCACCAGTTCCGAGCAACTTATCAAAATATATGCCTTCTTGAATTTGGACAAAGGTTGATATCAATTCCCCCTCTGGCAATGGAGGATGAATTTTTGAAGCTTCTAACCTCCATCGTGTGGCATATTCTTGAAAAGATTCACACGGCATTTTCTTTATCTTGAGCAAATCAACCATGTGCGGATCAATTTTGATGTTAAACTCGTATTGCTTCACAAAATCATGGGCCATATCTTCCCATGTATGCCATTTTCTAAAATCTTGTCTGGTGTACCAAGTGAGCGCTAATCCGGACAAACTTTGAATGAATAATCTCATTCGAACGGCCTCATTATGTCCAATACCAATCAATCTACTACAGTAATCCTTTAAATGAGCAACGGGATCTCCAATCCCATTAAACGTGTTGAACTTTGGCAGCTTGTGCCCTAGCGGAATTTCAACATGTGGATGCAAACACAAATCTTCATACTTCAAACTTTGATAACTTCTTGATTGCAGCTCATTTTCAATGGCTTTCCTTAGATGATGGAGCTCATTATCCAAATTCTTATGGCCATTTGACTGAAATTCTTTACCACATCTTTCATATTGGCACGATGCTAATTGGTCTTGCTTGTCTTTCTTAAAAGGAATAACGACTGCAGAAGGATGGATATTGGGCATCGTCATAACTTGATTAGGAGTGTAAGTTAATGGTATTTGTGGAGAGATTGTATAAGTAGGATTTGGGCAAGAAGATATAGTTAAACAAATATTTTGATTTGAGCTGGAAGCCGAAACAATATTTGGAAGTAGGTCGAAAGTGTTTCCAAGATTAACCAACACGTTTCTTCGGACCACATTCGCCTTGGTACCATCGGTCTGTGCTTGCAATAGTCCCTTACTAGTGTTGAATTCTTTAAATCGGTCTGTCATTCTTGCCTCGTCCTTTTGCAGATTCGCAGCCAAAACAGTGTTCAATGCTAGGCAGCCTTTAAAGGAAGAATTAAACTTTACAAACGAAAATAAAGTGTTAGCGCATAATCATAATAAAGTAAATACATAAAAATAATAGAGTATATAGATTAACTGCTATGTTAAGTAGGAGCCTTAAACTAGAAATGATGGCCGATGTTGCAAAGATGTACGAGAATGAATTGTTATCTTGAGGGCTCTAACGCACGAGACTTGTTGACATGGAAGTGAAATAATTTGAAGTTTCGTAAAAGGCTGACTTATGTTCGAACATCAAAGCTTTAGTTCTAGCATAGCCAGCTGCCTTGCATAACTCTAATGTTTTTCAAAAAATGCCCCAATCTTTAAGAAGTTTTTGATTATTACTTCATGAGATGATGTTCTGCGTGCCAAAAAATCTGCCCCAGTTTCTTTCATGAAGGAAAACAAAAAATTTTGTTATAATGAGACTGCGTCTTATATAGACTGGTTTTCAAAGGGTCCACGGACGAATAATTTTGACGTTGAAGATAATATTTGGTTGTTTGAATATCGACAAGCTCAAAGTCAAGATATGTAATTAGGATATAAGAGTTAATTGGACCTGAAATGACTCTATTATTTTTTAGCGTTGGCAAGTCACAAAGGTATCGAGGCCCGAAATACGGTATCAGCCGTTTTGAAACTTATGGGATAGTACCTCGACTCACATGCCAAGACGTAGAATTAACGGGTGTGTGAAGATTAATCTCGATCACCCAAAATAAGATGATGCAAACGCTTGAATTGAATATGTGAAAATATTAAAAAGAATTTGATGCTAAAAATTAACCAAATAGCGGCCTTCTATTGCTGGATGGATGGTGCAAAATTGGACACCTACCTACTTGTATATGAGAATTAGTACGAATATTTAAATTCTGAGAGATATGAAGCTATGAGACAAAAATTAGAGGTGCAAGATTGTGCCGGAATTGAATAAAATTGAAAATTTATGTAAGGCACGAGTGGCGATATTTTAAAAAATATGTATCTATATTTGTAAGAAAAGAACACGAATAAAAATCAACTCATAAAATTAGATCGGCAAAATATTCTCATATTATAAAAGTTTACGCTAGTTTTTTTTAGAATGCTATCTTGCTTAGGGAGTCAGATGCTCATTGTTGTGTAAAGAAAAATTTTAAGGCTAGTTTAAGGCACGAATATTGAGGAATTTCATGACAAACCGAGCCTATTGAAGAGCTTATGGGAAAGACGTCGTACTTTATTAAACTGTTCCCCTAAGTTCATTTCTGCTATTGTGGGTTGCCGGGAGAGTCGGTTCCGAAAATTTGAGCATTTTGGGACACTTAGTCCCCAAATAAGAGCTTTGAAACTAGAAAATGGTCCATAGCCGGAACAGTGTTAAGACGATCTCGGAACGGAAATCCGATGGTTCCATTAGCTCCGTTAGGTGATTTCGGGGTTAGGAGCGCGTTCGGAAGGTATTTTGGAGGTCCGTAGCTCAATTAGGCTTGAAATGCCGAAGGTTGAAATTTTGGCGAATCCGATCGATAGGTGAGATTTTGATCCGGGGTCGGAATGGAATTCCGACAATTTCTGTAGCTTCGTTATGTGATTTTGGATATGTCCGCAAATTTTCAGGTCATTCGGACGTCGTTTGGTCGGGTTTTTGATCAAATATGCAATTCGGAAAGTTTTAAGAAACTTAGGCTTGAATCGATGTGATTTATGGGTTTTGATGTTGTTAGACATGTTTTTATGATTGGAATAAGTTCGTATCGTGTTTTGGAGTATGTTGGTGGTTTTCGTTGGGGTCCCGGAGGCCTCGGGATGAATTCGGACCATCATCCGGCACTTTGGGGCATGAAAAATCTGCAGAAAAACTGCAGATCACCTGGGCAAGATTTAAGCCATCGCGTTCGCGAGGGCCTTGTTCGCGTTCGCGTAGGCCGGGTGCTGCAGAGCATCGCGTTCGCGTCCAAGGCGTCGCGTTCGCGTAGTGGAAGAAGGGGAGGCACCGCGTTCGCGATCCCTGTGTCGCGTTCGCGAAGAGCAAGGCGGGTTGGATGGGAAATAAGGTCATCGCGAACGCGTGGACTAGCGCCGCGTTCGCGAAGGTTTAGCCGGCTGTGCATCGCGGACGCGAGTGGCGTCACGCGAACGCGAAGGGTAAATGGGTTAGAGCATCGCGAACGCGTGACGGGCCACGCGAACGCGATGAAGGAAAATGTCTGGCAGTGAGCTTAAGTTCAGAACATAACACCCGCGACCCCCATACACAAAAACGCCATTTTTGAGCTCCAAGAGAGGTTTTTGAAAGGGAAAACGTTGGGATATCATCGGGAAATCATCGGGGGTAAGTTTCTTGACCTTAATTCGTTGGTTTATCATGAAATCCGTGATTATTTCACCTGAAATTGGAAGATTAAAGGTGGGTTTGAGCCCTAGGCCTAAATGTTAGAAAATCTTTGATTTGAATGGGCAAACGGAGTCCGATTTCGATAAATTTTATATGCACGGACTCGTATTGAGATAAGGAAAACGAATATATAATTTTCGTGATTTTTCGATAAGCGTACCGGAAGTCGGGTTTTGGCAACTTGTGGGTTTTGGTGTATTTTGAGTTAATTTGATTGGGTAATGCCCAATTGGCCTATTTTGATGTGATTCTATTGATTTTTATCAGATTCTACACTTGTGGAGGCCGACATTCGTGGCAAGAGGGTTATTGCTTAGCGGTATTGTACCGGAATTGAGGTAAGTGGCTTGTCTAACCTCGTGTGGGGGAATTTTCACCCTTAGGATATTATGTGATAGTTTTAATGCCTTGTACGCGAGGTGACGGGCGTGTACATGCGCTGGTTGTTGAACATGTATTTATTAAAAATGTTCGATGAGCGGTATTTCTGTCTTTGGCTGTTAATTTGATGTTTTACCGGTAGTGGATAGAAAAACATGATTAGGTAGCCCTTAACTATTTAGTTGCCTAATTGCCTTATTTGAACTCCTTGATAATTATTGGCACTATTTTTCGGCGAAGTTATAGTTAAGCATAATTTATTCTCTCTGTGTATTCCTTTAATTGTTGTGCTTGTGGACTGCGGGTTCGATTCCCGGAGACCCAGGGCTGTGGGTTCGATTCCCAGAGACCCGGAGTGATATTGGTAGGGACTACGGGTTCGATTCCCGAGATCCCGAGATTTATTGAAATGTGGACTACGGGTTCGATTCCCGAGATCCCGAGATTTATTGAAATGTGGACTACGGGTTCGATTCCCGAGATCCCGAGATTTATTGATTATTGGTAAGGACTGACGGGTTCGATTCCCGGAGATCCCGAGTTATTGAGATATTATTGAGACATGGGCTGCGGGTTCGATTCCCGGAGACCCAGGGGTACTGAGAATGGGACTGTGGGTTCAATTCCCACAGATCCTGGATTTGTTTATTTGAGTTGGTTATTTGTTATTAGCTTGATTGTAGACAGTTTCAGTAAATGTTGTTATTTTGGAAATTTTGTTGTTATCTGTTAAACTGTTTATTTTGTTATCATCATATTATTATTGTTTCTCAGTAGGGCCCTGACCTTCCTCGTCACTACTCCATCGAGGTTAGGCTTGGCACTTACCGAGTACCGCCGTGGTGTACTCATGCTACTCTTCTGCACACTTTTGTTGTGCAGATCCAGGTACATCAGAGCAGGCTCGTGCTAGGTGATTCCGCAGCTTTTCGGGAGACTTCGAGGTATGATCTGCTACGTCCGCGGATCCGGAGGCTTCCCTTCTATTCTAGTAGTACTAGTTGACATT
>JASVEL010013011.1:0-112103 GCA_032618575.1 Nicotiana noctiflora
GCAGGCACTTCAGCTCATCGGCAGTAGTATCCTTCTCCTTCCACTGCCCGTTTTGGTGAGCCCCTTTCTTCCTCGGGGCCTTGTGTGGTTCATGCCACTCGGCTTAGATTTCATTTTGGTTTTGTAAGGTATAGCCGGAGCCTTGTTACCGGCAAGTATTGTATTTCCCTTTTGTATCCTAGAGGCTCTGTAGACATGTAAACTGTGGGATCGTGGCCTATGTATATGTATGGGGCGTTGTAAATATAAATTATGAACTTGTTAGTGAATCAATCACATGGTTATGTTTATGCATTATGAAATCAGTCATTATTGGTAAAATATTTGGTTAATGAGAAACAATCAACACAGGGTTAACGCGTGGGAATGAAAGGCACCTAGGTCCGCTTGACCGGGGCAACTCGGTCAGGCGCCGGTCATGTCCCTCGATTTGGGGCGTGACAAACTTGGTATCAGAGCATATGGTTTTTAAAGTGTCCTAGGATGTCTCGGAGCCGTGTCTAGTAGTGCCCTTCTTATAGGTGTGTTGTCGACCACATCATATAAGTAGGGGGCTACACGGGCATTTAGGAATTTACCTATTTCTTTGATTAATCTATATCGTGCGGTAAAGTGCAATGAGGAAATATCTGTGTCTAATTCGCGCCTTGTTCCCAAATTTTCAGAATATGGCACCCAAGAAGAAGGCTAGACTCGGCCTTAGGGCCAATGCCGGCCCAAGTGCAGCTGTTAATCATGTACCCGATGCCGTGGGAGAGAATGACCCACCGGTCCCGAATTTGCCTGGCCCATCTGTTCAAAACCCAAGTGTCCCTATTCCAGCCGCGGCAGAGGATGCCACCATTCCTCCTGCCGGTGTTCCTGACTCAGATACAGTTCCTGCTTCGGGCTCTGGTATCTCTAATGAAGAACTTAGGGGAGCCATCCATATGTTAACACAGCTAGTGGCCGCCCAGGCCCAGAGATCCCATGATGCCCCTGCATCCTCCAGCGGACAGGGAGATTCCTTTGGCTCCAGAGTCCACCAGTTCTTGCGATTGGCCCCTCTAGAATTTTCAGGTACCGATCCAGAGGCTGACCCACAGGAATTCCTTGATGAGACATACAAGACCCTCAGAGTGATGAAGGCTACAGATATAGAGGGGGTAGAGTTGGCCTCTTACAGGCTGAAGGGAGCGGCACGTTCATGGTTCGAAACGTGGGAGGATTCCCGTGAGGAAGGGAGCCCTCCGGCCAGATGGGATGAGTTCGTAGATGCATTTATGGACCACTTCTTGCCTGCCGAGGTGATGGCAGCCCGCGCCACGGAGTTCGAGGTCCTCAAGCAGGGCAGTATGAGTGTTTGGGAGTATCACATGGAGTTCGTAAGGTTGTCCAAGTATGCTCCTCATTTAGTGTCGACCATGGATGCCCGGGTTCGACGGTTTGTTCAGGGCCTTAGCCCTTTGGTAGTGAATGAGGCCACCACAGCAGCTTTGCACTTAGATATGAACTATGGGAGGATCGTAGGGTTTGCTCAGGCCATAGAGGCCAGGAAATTGAAGATTCGTGCAGAAGAGAAAGTAGCAGCAGGGCCCGGTCAATGGGCCATTTAGGGAGATCACTTGCAGGGAGAGGGTCATCAGGGCCATCCCAATCTTATGCTCAGTCCTCCGCGAGTGCACCGCTATATATGCACAGTCAGCAGCAGGGTAGTCATTCGAGACCCGGTTTAGACAGCAGGAGGTCTCATCAGTCGAGTCGTCCTGGGGTGAGGTCCCAGCAGTAAGGGATACCTACATGTCCCAAGTGTGGGAGACTTCATACAGAGACCTGCTACTTTGACATCCCGGTATGCTTCAGGTGCGGGGTGAGAGGTCACATGCAGCGGGGACTGCCGTGCACCCCGTCAGGGTATAGGTAGGGATCTGCTCAGTCATCCGGTTCTTCAGCTGCTACATCATCAGCGCGTACTCCAGCAGCAGCAGGGCATGGTGCAGCTAGGGGTGGAGCTCAGGGTAGGGGTGGACCTAGCCGATTCTATGCATTGAGTGACCGCCAGAATGCCGAGGCTTTTCCAGATGTTGTTACAGGTATCATGTCTGTTCAAACTATTGATTGATATGCCCTTATTGATCCAGGGTCCTCCTTGTCTTATGTTACTCCATTCATTGCTTCAATCTTTGGGATAGAACCCGAACAGCTTCATGAGCCGTTCTCTGTGTCGACTCCTATTGGTGATTCTATTACGGCCTCACGAGTCTATAGGAATTGTGTTGTTACGGTGGGTGGTCGTGATACCACAGCCGATCTTATTGAGCTTGGGATGGTAGATTTTGATGTAATTATGGGGATGGATTGGCTCTATTCGTGCTTTGCCAAACTTGACTGTCGGACGAGAGTTATGAGGCTCGAGTTCCCTAACGAGCCAGTTATTGAATGGAGAGGAAATGGTGTAGTGCCAAGGGGTAGGTTTATTTCCTACCTTAAGGCTTCGAATATGATTAAGAAGGGGTGTATCTATCACTTCCTGGTTCGGGTAACGGACACCACCTCAGATGTGCCTACCCTCGAGTCCGTGCCAATTGTGAATGAATTTCCTGAAGTGTTTCCGGATGAGCTTCCAGGCATCCCGCCGGATAGGGAGATTGATTTCGGGATCGATGTAATGCCAGATACTTAGCCAATATCCATTCCACCATACAGGATGGCGCCGGCAGAGTTAAGGGAGTTAAAGGAGCAACTGAGGGATTAATTAGAGAAAGGGTTCATACAACTGAGTGTGTCACCGTGGGGTGCTCCGGTTCTTTTTGTCAGGAAGAAGGATGGGTCACTTCGAATGTGTATTGATTATCGGCAGCTCAACAAAGTCACCATCAAGAATAAATATCCTTTGCCTCGAGTGGATGATCCGTTTGACCAATTGCAGGGAGCGAAGTTCTTCTCAAAGATTGATTTACGGTCCGGGTACCACCAGTTAAAAATCAGGGAGCAGGATATTCCTAAGACCGCCTTCAAAACTCGTTATGGTCACTTCGAGTTTTTGGTCATGTCTTTTGGGCTAACCAATGCCCCAGCAGCTTTCATGGACCTTATGAATCGGGTTTTCAAGCCATTCCTAGATTCCTTTGTGATTGTATTCATTGACGATATTCTCATCTACTTCTCGGAGCAGGGAAGATCATGCCGTTCACCTCAGAGCAGCATTGCAGACCCTTCTTCAGGATCAATTGTATGCCAAGTTCTCAAAATGTGAGTTTTGGTTGGAGTCCGTAGCTTTTCTAGGGCATGTTATTTCCAGTGAGGGAATTATGGTGGATCCTCAGAAGATTGCGGCAGTGAAAGATTGGCCTAGACCCACGACCCCGACAGAGATTCGCAGCTTTTTGGGTCTGGCAGGGTACTATCGGAGGTTTTTAGAGGGATTCTCAACCCTCGCCTCCCCATTGACTAAATTGACGCAGAAAGCAGTTAAGTTCCAGTGGTCCGAAGCATGTGAGAAAAGTTTCCAAGAATTGAAGTCAAGATTGACCTCGGCACCAGTATTGGCCTTGCCATAAGGCACGGAGGGATTTGTAGTCTATTGTGATGCCTCCAGAGTCGGTTTGGGATGTGTATTGATGCAGCACGGAAAGGTTATAGCTTATGCTTCCAGGAAACTCAAGAACCATGAGAAGAATTATCCGACGCATGATTTGGAACTTGCAGCTGTTGTGTTTGCCTTGAAAATATGGCGACACTATCTTTATGGGGTTCATGTAGATGTGTTTTCAGACCACAAGAGCCTCCAGTATTTGTTCAAGCAGAAAGAGCTGAATCTGAGACAGCGGCGGTGGTTAGAACTACTCAAGGATTATGATATGGACATATTGTACCATCCAGGGAAGGCAAACATGGTAGCCGACGCTCTTAGTCGAAAATCCATGGGTAGTTTGGCTCATTTGGGTGTGGATCAGAGACCCCTGGCTCGAGAGGTTTACCAATTAGCCAGTTTGGGGGTTCGTATCTCGGCGTCAGCCGAGAGGGATATCTTGGTGCATAATGGAGCAGAATCATCATTGGTCGCGGAAATCAAGGAAAAACAGTTCATGGATCCAGCATTGGTTCGGGTGAAGGAAGCAGTCATGAATGACAAGACCTCAGCATTTGTACTCAGCAACGAAGATGGTGTATTGCGGTGTCAAGATAGGCTATGTGTTCCGGATGTGGACGAGCTTCGGGAAAGAGTGATGGCAGAGGCTCATACTTCCAGGTATTCTGTGCACCTTGGTTCAACGAAAATGTATCACGATCTCAAGGAGATTTATTGGTGGAACGGTATGAAAAGGGATGTGGCAAGCTTTGTAGCTAAATGTCCGAACTGTCAACAAGTGAAGGCCGAGCATCAACGGCCCGGTGGATTAACTCAGCTTATAGAAATACCAAGGTGGAAATGGGAGATGATCAATATGGATTTCGTGGTGGGGTTACCTCGCACTCGGCGTAAGTTCGATTCAGTATGGGTGATAGTAGATCGACTCACCAAATCAACTCACTTCCTGCCTGTCAAGTCCACTGATACTGCGGAGCAATATGCAAGATTGTACATCAAGGAGATAGTAAGGCTTCATGGCACTCCACTTTCTATCATCTCGGATCGCGGGGCTCAGTTCACCGCTAACTTTTGGAAGAAGTTTCAGCAAGGTTTGGGAACGCAGGTGAATCTCAGCACAGCTTTCCATCCACAGACCGATGGACAGGCCGAGCGGACCATTCAGACGCTTGAAGATATGTTGCGGGCTTGTGTCTTAGATTTTAAAGGTAATTGGGATGAACACTTGCCACTGATAGAATTTGCTTACAATAACAGCTATCATGCTAGCATTCAAATGGCTCCGTTTGAGGCATTGTACGGGAGAAGATGTAGATCGCCAATCGGGTGGTTTGAGGTTGGTGAAGTGGAATTGCTAGGGCCAGATGTGGTGTACGAAGCTATGGAAAAGGTCAAGGTTATTCAGGAGAGGATGAAAACAGCACAGAGTCGTCAAAAGTCCTATGCGGACGTTCGTCGAAGGGATTTGGAGTTTCAAGTCGATGATTGGGTGTTCTTGAGGGTATCTCCTATGAAGGGAGTCATGCGATTCGGAAAGAAAGGGAAATTGAGTCCTAGGTATGTCGGGCCATATCGGATCGTTCAAAGGATTGGTCAAGTTGCTTATAGGCTAGAGTTGCCTCCCGAGATGTCATCAGTGCATCCGGTATTCCATGTGTCCATGTTGAAGAAAGTGATTGGAGATCCATCCACCATCATGCCAGTCGAGGCTATAGAGGTTAATGAAGATTTGTCATATGAAGAAGTTCCAGTTGCCATTCTTGATAGGCAAGTCCGTAAGTTGAGAAATAAGGAAGTTGCCTCTGTTAAAGTATTGTGGCGAAGTCAACAAGTTGAGGAGGCCACATGGGAAGCAGAAAAAGAGATGAAGGAAAAGTACCCCCATTTGTTCGATCAAGCCTAGAAGAAATTAGATGACCCTCCTACTCCTAGTAACTGTCATCTTGTCTAAGTTGTTTTCCTCTTAGTATTAGTAAAGTCCCCTTCATTTTGTAATGAGTTAAATGTGTTGTTGCCTTGGGTCACTTGAACCTTTCTTGATAAATGAAATCCTTATAAATATTCGCGTGTTAAATAAACAACTATTAGTAAGTGTAGATTGGTAATGGTTTGTTAAGTGTACATGGTGTGTTAAAATGGTTAAATAAGGTAAGAGTTCATTGAAGTGACTAGTTTATGTGCATTCGTTGAGGTAAGAAGGTGTATACCAGTTGTGAAAAGTGTTGTTGTTGTATATTGTTGTTTGGTAATGTGTTTCGGGGGCCCTCTGACAGGTGGATATGTCCATAATACAAAGGAAACTCTGGCGAAATTTTTCCAAAATATAAGAGTTAGTCAAAATTTTGATGGTTGCATATCATGTCTTTCAAAACCAACTCATTTATTTCAAAATCCTCATTCGAGGACGAATGATCTTAAGGGGGGAAGGATGTAAGGCCCCGTAAAAATTTTGTGCATAAAACCTAGTAGCCGTGGTGTCATGGTCCGAATAATGTGTTAGGAATGCGTAGAATTCTTCGCGGCAAGCTTGTGAGCCGCGGTTCGGACCCCCTGGTAGTGATTTAAGTTTCAAAAATGTAGAGAATTAATTTTTCCGAAAAGTGTCCAATATGCGGTCAAGAATGCGATCGCAAACCTGACATGCGGACCGCATTCTTGCCGCAAAACGTTCCAGAGAGTTTCCCAAAAATCGTGTCAAAAGTGCTGTCGATATGCGATCGCATGTCAAATCTGCGGTGCACTTTGCGACCGCAGATCAAGCATGCGGACCGCATTCTGGCCGCATTTCTTAACAGAACCTGTGTAAAATTTGGGGCAATTCTGCGGTCACTATGCGGACCGCATGTTGATTCTGCGGTCGCATAGTGCACCGCATAATTGACCCCCGCCCAGATTTTTGTAACATTTTGACCCGATCTCTTCTTTAATATAACACACTTCTTCTTCATTTTATCATATCATCTTACCAAAATTAGAGAGAGAAGAGAGGGTTTTTAGAGAGAGAAATCTTTCATCTTCAAAGATTGTTCCAACCATCTTAATTCCAAGGGATCTTAGGGCAAGGATTCAACATCCCCAATCTTTTCAAGGTAAAAACCCTAATTATTTTCTTTCATTTTCAGTTTTAATTGGGTAAAGAGAGATTTGCATATAATAGCTTTTAAAAATAGAATTTTTACACTCATGCATGATTATTGAACTTGATTTTTAGTAAAAAGAAGTGAGTAGAAGTAAGAGTCTTCAAGAACAAGGTTGGCAAGAGTAAGATAGCGTGGGTAAGCATAAAGTAGGAAGTTAACGGAAGAAAACTCATCACCAGGTATGTATGGCTAATTTTGATTCTTGTAAAATCGCCCAAATGTGTGCGAATTGTTTTGGCATGTGTCAAATTGAGAAATTTTGCGTAATTCTTTGATTTCCTTGTTGAGCATTTGATTGATGTTGAACTACGTGTGGTGTGGTATGAAATATAAATTGAAAGATAAAAAGGTAATCGAGATTGGT
Source organism: Nicotiana noctiflora (assembly GCA_032618575.1). Lineage (NCBI taxonomy): Eukaryota > Viridiplantae > Streptophyta > Magnoliopsida > Solanales > Solanaceae > Nicotiana > Nicotiana noctiflora. The sequence goes on from JASVEL010013011.1 coordinate 7,076, forward strand.
AAAGAATTGGGAACAACCATTGTGATGGCATATTTGGCTTATCGTGGAAGGAATTTGAAACACCTTAATTGTGGTAAATTGTTGAACATGATTATGTGGGCATTTTCGATTTTGGAATACTTGTAACTTGGTTTTGATATTGGCTTGAGAAGAAATTGAGAACATGAACCAATGTGTAAGTTGCTTATTTGAACTTGTTGAAATTGTGTGTAGTACTTTATCTGCTGTTTGAAATTGTTGTGTTTTCAACTGTAAGGCGGGGTCGTGTTGCGCGCCGCAACGTGGGGAAATAAGGTGTGGGTTGGGGTGATAAGGGTGGCCGAGGTAATAAGGGTGGTCAGGGGCAATAAGTATGGAAAGCGATCGAAATCGCTATTGAAAATTGATACAAAAATCAATAATGTGAAATTGTGAAAAGAGACAGCAGGAGAGTTTGCAACCTGTGGGGCACCTGATTGCCCCTTTGTTTGACTACTTGTGCTTTACGTGATTGATTGGTTATTGTTAAATTGGTTGATCGTAGAAAGTGTTTTGTGTGAGAATTATTTGAAATGAGGAAAATGTGGAAACATGGTTGGCTGGCTTAATTAATTGTTGATGTAATTTAATGTCTTGAGTTTACTTGGGACAAAGTTTGTCCATACATACCAAGTACAATTCAAGTGTACTGACGTCCCTTTTGCCGGGGGCGCTACATTCGTGTCATGATTGTAGGTGGATCAGTAGCAGGCACTTCAGCTCATCGGCAGTAGTATCCTTCTCCTTCCACCGCCCGTTTTGGTGAGCCCCTTTCTTCCTCGGGGCCTTGTGTGGTTCATGCCACTCGGTTTAGATTTCATTTTGGTTTTGTAAGGTATAGCCGGAGCCTTGTTACCGGCAAGTATTGTATTTCCCTTTTTGTATCCTAGAGGCTCCGTAGACATGTAAACTGTGGGATTGTGGCCTATGTATATGTATGGGGCGTTGTAAATATAAATTATGAACTTGTTAGTGAATCAATCACATGGTTATGTTTATGCATTATGAAATCAGTCATTATTGGTAAACTATTTGGTTAATGAGAAACAATCAACACAGGGTTAACGCGTGGGAATGAAAGGCACCTAGGTCCGCTTGACTGGGGCAACCCGGTCAGGCGCCGGTCATGTCCCTCGATTTGGGGCGTGACACGAACGGAGTGGCTTGAGGTACCTTTCCACTCTAGTCGGGGTGATTCTGGCAAGGCCAAGGTCACAGGGGTCGGTTGTGCTGATACTACACTTCTGTGCGTTTTTGCACAGGTCCAGGTTACGATCAGGAGCAGCATCAGTAAATCGATTGCGTGGGAGTTGATCACATTTGAGACCGAGGTAGCTTGCAGACGTTCGCAGGCCCGGCGTCTCTCTCTTTATTGATATTACTAGTTGTAGTCTCTTTGTTCCGAGACGAACAGAATTATGTTGTATTTCTTTCAAACTCTTATGTGTAGTATTCAGTAGTAGTTCGTGAGTTGGTGACTCCACGTCTTGGGTAGAGGACTTCAGTATGATTTTCACCTTGTAATTAGTTATTTCTATTTCGATAAAGTATTTCGCATTTATTTAATTAAAATTGTGTTAAAAACAGGATAGTATGAATACAGTGGCTTGCCTAGCTACCACGAGTAGGCGCCATCACGATCCCGATGTTGGGGGAAAATCCGGGTCGTGACAAGTTGGTATGAGAACTCTAGGTTACATAGGTCTCACCACTCACGAACAAGCTTAGTAGAGTTTGAGAGGTAGGTACGGAGACGTCCTGTACTTGTCCTCCAAAGTCTATTGAGTTAGGAAAGAGTCTCTCATTTGTTCTTTCTTGTCGTGCAACTTGTTCCTCAATTACTGATTGAATTTCTATTATGTCCTTTCGCAGATGGTGAGGACACGCGCTTCTTCGTCCGCTGACCAGCAGCCTGAGCCCCAGCCAGCTCCCGTGAGGGGCAGGGGCCAAGGCCGTATCAGAGGCCGTGGTAGGGGTAGAGCTCAACCCCAGGCAGCTACTCTAGAGGTGGAGCCTCATATTGAGATTGACGAGGAGGTTCCGGTTCCAGCAGCTCCAGTGGGCCCAGCTCAGGTCCCAGGAGAGGCTTTATTTACCCCGGATCTCCGGGATGCTTTGGTCAGAATAGCGGGATTTATGGACAGCATTGCCAGAGCGGGTTTATTATCAGTTGCACCAGCCGCTTCTCAGGCTGGAGGAGGGGCCCAGACTCCTATTGCTCATACTCCGGAGCCAGTAGCTCCTCAGCCTCAGGCACCAGTGGTTCAGCCAGCTGTGGCCACTCAGTCAGGTACCACGACTCATGCAGGTGATGTAGCCGCCATGACTTCGATTCGTTATGGAGGCTTGATCGGTTCTCCAAGCCATTTACCACTACATTCAGTGGAGCCGCATCGGAGGATCCTCGGGACTTCTTATTCAGTTGCCATGAGATTCTCAAGACTATGGGGATCGTGGAGACAAACGGAGTTGACTTCTGTACCTTCAGACTTGCATGATCCGCCAAGACTTGGTGGAGAGATTATTGCTTGACTCGACCAACAGGGTCCCCAGCTTTATCATGGGACCAGTTTGCGGAACTATTTATGGAGAAGTTTCTCCCTGCTACTCAGAGGGATGTACTTCGGAGGCAGTTTGAGCGCCTCCATCAGGGCACTATGACGGTTACACAGTATGAGACGAGATTTGTCGATTTGGCTCGTCATGCAGTGGTGATACTTCCCATAGAGCGGGAGAGGGTCCGCAGGTTTATAGATGGGCTTAATCAGCCAATTAGACTCCAGATGGCTATGGGCGTGGGGAGTGACATATCATTTCAGGAGGCAGCCAATGCAGCACGCAGAGTTGAGATGGCTCTTGCTAGGGGAGGCGATTATTCTTCGGATAAGAGGCCTCGTCATACAGGTAGATTTGGTGGTTCTTCCTCTGGTAGCAGAGAATCCTTTGATAGAGGCCAGTCTTCCAGGCCTTTTCATTCCGCCCTTCAGGCTTCACAGGGTGGACCAGGCGATCGTGGGTTTCATGAGTAGTATTCAAATCAGTCTCCTATTAGTGCCCAGCCTCTTCACAGTGTTCGTGGAGGTCATTCAGGTCGTCAGCGCCAGTGGCCCCATCAGCCCAAGAGTTGCTACGGTTGTGGTGACCCAGGTCATCTTGTCAGGTTTTGCCCTCTAGCGACGGGCAACACTCAGCAGCAGTGCCCTCGTCCCATGATTTAGGCCCCAGCTGACCCTCAGCCTGCCCAGCCAGCTAGAGGCAGGGGTAGAGATCGTAGAGGTGGAGGTCGAGACAGTAGAGGTGGAGACCGTCCAGCCAGAGGTAGAGGTTAGCCAGTTGATGGTCGTCCTAGAGACGCAGCTCAGAGGGGAGGTGCAGATCCCCGATTCTATGCTTTACCAGCCAGGCCAGAGGCAGAGGCATCGGATGCCGTGATTACAGGTACTATTCTTGTGTGTGGCAGAGGTGCTTCAGTATTATTTGACCCTGGATCTACATATTCCTATGTGTCTTCCTACTTCGCACCGTATTTGGCCGTGCCCAGCCATGCTCTGGATATTCCAGTTTATGTGGCTACACCAGTGGGTGACTCCATTGTAGTCGATCGGGTGCATCGTTCGTGCGTAGTTATATTTGGGGGTCTTGAGACCCGTGTTGATCCGTTGCTTTTGGACATGGTAGATTTTGATGTCATATTGGGGATGGACTGGTTGTCCCCATACCATGCTATTCTTGATTGCCATGCTAAGACGGTGACCTTAGCCTTGCTAGAATCACCCCGACTAGAGTGGAAAGGTACGTCAAGCCACTCCGTTCGCACTGTTATTTCTTATGTTAAGGCTCGACGCATGGTCGAGAAGGGTGTCTAGCTTATCTGGCTTATGTTCGTGATTCCAGCGCAGAGGTTCCTTCCATTGAGTCAGTCCCTATTGCATGGGAGTTTCCTGAGGTTTTTCCTTCAGACCTGCCGGGCATGCCACCCGACAGAGATATTGATTTCTGTATTGATCTGGCACCGGGCACTCAGCCCATCTCTATTCCACCCTATCGTATGGCCCCGCCGGAGCTAAAAGAGTTGAAAGACCAGTTGCAGGACCTTCTTGAGAAGGGCTTTATCAGGCCCAGTGTTTCCCCCTGGGGAGCACCTGTATTATTTGTAAAGAAGAAAGATGGCTCGATGCATATGCGTATTGATTACCGGCAGTTAAACAAGGTGACTATCAAAAATAAATATCCACTTCCGCGAATTGATGATTTATTTGACCAGCTTCAGGGTGCCAAGGTATTTTCAAAGATAGACTTGAGGTCAGGCTACCATCAGCTGAAGATCAGGGCGGCTGACATTCCTAAGACGACCTTTCGCTCTAGATATGGGCATTATGAGTTCTTGGTCATGTCCTTCGGGTTGTCCAATGCCCCAGCAGCATTCATGGAGTTGATGAATCGGGTATTCAGGCCTTACTTAGATCTGTTCGTGATAGTCTATTCATAGATGACATCCTGGTGTACTCCCGCAGCCGGGAAGAGCACGAGCAGCACCTCAGAGTGGTTCTTCAGACTCTGAAAGATAACCAGCTATATGCCAAATTTTCTAAATGTGAGTTCTGGCTGAGTTCGGTAGCATTTCTAGGTCACATTGTATCGGTGGGAGGTATTCAGGTAGACCCAAAGAAGATTGAGGCAGTCCAGAATTGGCCTCGACCAGCTTCAGTGACTGAGATCCGGAGTTTCTTGGGATTAGCAAGTTACTATCGTCGATTTGTAGAGGGGTTTTCTTCTATTGCAGCCCCGATGACCAGGTTGACCCAGAAGGGTGTCCAGTTCCAGTGGTCAGAGGAGTGTGAGGCGAGCTTTCAGAAACTCAAGACAGCCTTGACCATCGCACCAGTGTTGGTACTACCTACAGGTACATGGCCTTATACAGTTTATTGTGACGCATCTCGTACATGGCTTAGAGCGGTATTGATGCAGGATGGTAAGGTTATCGCTTATGCTTCGAGGCAGTTAAAAATACATGAGAAGAATTATCCAGTTCATGATCTTGAGTTAGCAGCAGTGGTTCATGCCTTAAAGATCTGGAAGCATTATCTATATGGTGTGACATGTGAGGTGTACACCGATCACAAAAGCCTACAATACTTGTTCAAGCAAAAGGAGTTGAATCTACGCCAGCAGAGATGGTTAGAGTTGCTGAAGGACTATGATGTTACTATCCTATATCACCCAGGTAAGGCCAATGTGGTGGCCGATGCATTGAGTAGAAAGTCTGCCAGCATGGGTAGTCTTGTATTCATTCCGGTCAGTCAGAGACCATTTGCTCTAGATTTCCAGGCCTTAGCCAACCAGTTCATGAGATTAGACATTTCTGAGCCTAGCAGGGTGTTAGCCTGCACGGTCGCTCGTTCATCTCTATTAGAGCGGATTCGTGAGAGGCAATTTGATGATCCTTATTTGCGTGACTTGAGAGATACAGTACAACGGGGAGGTGCCACGAAGGTAAATCTAGATGATGATGGGGTATTGAGATTGCAGGGGTCGAGTTTGTGTGCCCAATGTTGAAGCGGATTCGAGAGTTGATCTTAGCAGAGGCCCACGGCTCGCGGTATTCTATTCACCCAGGCACCGCGAAGATGTACCGGGACTTACGGCAACACTATTGGTGGCGCAGAATGAAGAAAGATATTGTTGCGTATGTCGCTCGGTGTCTAAATTGTCGGCAGGTGAAATATGAGCACCAGAGACCTGGTGGTGTATTCCACAGGATTGAAATTCCCGAGTGGAAATGGGAGCGGATCACTATGGACTTCGTTACTCTGGACTTCCTTTGACTCGGAGGAAATTTGATGCTATTTGGGTCATTGTTGATAGGTTGACCAAATCAGCACACTTTATTCCAGTATCCGTCTCCTACTCGTCGGAGAGGTTAGCGGAGGTTTACATTAGGGAGATTGTTCGTCTCCATGGGGTGCCGGTATCTATTATCTCTGATCGGGGAACGCAGTTTACCTCGCGGTTCTGGAGAGCGGTCCAGCAGGAGTTAGGCACCCAGGTTCAGTTGAGTACAGCATTTCATCCTCAGATGGATGGCCAGTCCGAGAAGACTATTCAGATTCTTGAGGACATGCTTCGAGCCTGTGTTATTGATTTCGGAGGCTCGTGGGACCAGTTTCTACCATTAGCAGAGTTCGCCTACAATAACAGTTACCAATCTAGCATCCAGATGGCTCCGTATGAGGCGATGTCGATCACCAGTTGGATGGTTTGAACCGGGAGAGGCTCGGTTGTTGGGTACAGACTTAGTCCAGGAGGCCTTGGATAAGGTCAAGACTATTCAGGAGAGATTGCGTTCAGACTCAGTCCAGCCAGAAGACTTATGCAGATCGTAAGGTTAGAGATGTAGATTTCATGGTTGGCGAACGAGTATTGCTCCGAGTGTCGCCTATGAAGGGCGTGATGAGGTTCGGGAAGAAGGGCAAGCTCAGCCCCAGGTATATTGGTCCATTTGAGATTCTAGACAGAGTGGGAGGGGTGGCTTACAGATTAGCTTTGCCGCCTAGCTTATCAGCCGTGCATCCAGTTTTTCATGTATCTACGCTTCGGAGATACCACGGCGATCCCACACATGTGTTAGACTTCAGTACTGTCCAATTGGACAATGATCTATCTTACGAGGAGGAGCCGGTGGCTATTCTAGACCTGCAGGTTCGACAGTTGAGGTCGAAGAGTTATCCTTCTGTGCGTGTTCAGTGGAGAGGTCAGCCTCCTGAGGCATCGACCTGGGAGTCCGAGTCTGATATGCGGAGCCGTTACCCACACTTGTTTCCTGACTCGGTACTTCTTTCTTTTGTCCGTTCGAGGACGAACGGTTGTTTTAGAGGTGGAGATTGTGACGACCCAAAGGGTCATCACTTATTTTATTAATCACTTCGAGCTTCTGAGGCCTCGAAAACCTCGTTCTATGTTGCCTTGATTTACGTGCACAATCCGAGCATGTAGCCGGAAAGATTTTGTGATAGAAAATATGAATTCTATGAGAAATTTGGATAAAAATGATATTAATATTGATATGGTAGACTTCGGTCAATATTTTTGGTAAACGGATCCGGACCCGAGATTTGATGGTCCCGAGAGGTCCGTAGGAAAATATGGGACTTGGACATGCGTCCGGAGTCGAATTCCGAGGCCTAGAGCCCAAGTTATGAATTTTTCTATGAAATTGTTTTTGATGTAATTGTTAAAGGAAATGAATTAATTGACCTTGGTATCGGGCTCGTATTTTGGTTCCGACGCCCGGTACAAGTCTTAAATATTATATATGTGATTTCTGTAAAGTTTGGTGACATTCGGATGTCGTTTGAGATGTTTTGGACCTTGAGTTCCAAGTTTGAAAGTTTTGAAAACCAAAAGTATGAAAATCATGAATTTGAGGCTTGAATTGATGAAAACGATGTGATATTGGCGATGTGATCGCATGAACAAGTTCATAATGTGTTTTTGAGGTTGTGTACATGTTTGGTTTGGAGCCCGGGGGGCTCGGGTAAAGATTTGATAGGCCGTTGGATGAAATTCTGAATTTTTGCACTGCTAGTTTTTCACCCAGCTGTTGGCTTCGCAATTGCGAAGTATTTCTCGCAATTGCGAAGGGGCAAGTACAAGGCAGGGCTCGCAAATGCGAACCCTGATCGCAAATGCGAAGCCCCATTGACCCAGCGAACCTCCCCTTGTCCTGCCTATGTTCGCAAATGCGAACAATAGTTCGCAAATGCGAACAATGCCCTTACTGCCTGTGTTCGCAAATGCGAACATTAGTTCGCAAATGCGAACACTGCCCTTTCCAGCCTAGTTCGCAAATGCGAACATATGTTCGCAAATGCGAAGCCCCCAGATTTGCTTGGCTTCGCAAATGCGAACAAAAGTTTGCAAATGCGAACTTCCCAGCCTTAGCTTATTTTTCAAACTCCAGAAATTGGTCGGGGTTCGCAATTGCGAACCCATGTTCGCAAATGCGAACACAGAGACCAGTAAAACACGATTTTCAGTCCATTTCTTCACTTTTTACAAAACAAAAACACCCATTTGCGATTCTTCACGGATTCCTTCTTCATCAAAACAATTGTAAGTCACTTTTTACTTAATCGTTTCAATTCCTAACATCATTAAACATGTTTTTCAATAGAAATCAAAGGTTTTCATGGTAGAATTTCTTGTTTTGTTAGAATATAGGGTTTTTCATAAATTGGGAAATTGGACCTCGAATTGAGGTCCGATTTTGAAACAAATCATATACATGAACTCGTGGGGGATGGGTAACCGGATTTTGGTCCTAACCCCGAGTTCCGACCATGTGGGCCCGGGGTTGAAATTCACTATTCCGGGCAGAATGTTGTAAAAGTTGTATTTGATCTTAAGAATTAGTTTGTTGAGTAGTATTGATGATATTAAATCAATTGTATATAGATACGATTGGATTGGAGCTAAATTTGAAAGACAAAGACATTTCCACGGATTGAATTGTTCATAAACATTCGAGGTAAGTGTTTGTTCTATCCTAGCTTGAGGGAATAGGATTACGTGTTATGTGTTATGTGATCGAGTGCGGTGTATGGGCTGTGGTGACGAGCATCCATACACTGGCGTCTAGTATATATTTATAGATGAATTGTTGAACCTTTGTCAGGTTGTAGAATTGTTATTGTTCTCCCTGGTCGGGACTTGTTGTGAAGATAATTATTGATTGCCCTTATTGGGACAGCTTATGAATTACTGCTTCTTTCTTTGCCCTTAATTGTGATTGTTATTTGGGTGAGGAAGAGTGATAATGCACGAAGGGTGATGTCGTGCCTTGTTTTATTATTTATGCACGAAGGTTAATGCCGTGCCATGTTTTATTGATTATGCACGAAGGATCATGCCGTGCCCTGTTATTGAACCATGTACGAAGGATCATGCCGTACTATGGATGCGAGGATGAGAGTAAAAGCACGAAGGGTGATGCCGTGTACTTTATTTGCTTATTTGGTGAGGATGAGAGTAAAAGCACGAAGGGTGATGCCGTGCAACTGCTTGCTATTCCTTGACTTGATATTACTTGTGTTTACTTTATACTTTGTTTTTCTTTGTGAATTTATTAACTGTTGTTAATTGTTGAATTCTTTGAGATATTCCTTATTGTGTTATTACCTGGTTATTTCTTGTTATTCTGTGGTATATATATATATATATATTGAATTGCACAGGTTTATGTGGGTGTGTGACGACCCGGCCCGTCGTCACGGGAATTACCACCCCGTTATGTTGTAATTACATAATTCATGCTTTTATATCAGTGTTAGAGTCTATCGGGGAAGTTAGGAGTGAATTGAAATGAAAATGAGGCATATAGCCTTTTTGAAGGAAACTTGAATAAGGAAAGTCAACCCGGAGTTGACTATTTAGTTAGAGAGCTCGGAATCGAATTATGATGATTCGGTTAGTTCCGGGAGGTGGATTGTGACTTAGGGGAGCGATCGGAATTGAATTTGGAGGCCCGGTGTAGAAATAGGCTTGAATTGGCTAAGGTTGAATTTTGGCGAAATCCGAATGGTAGGTGATATTTTGATCCGGGGGTCGGAATAGAATTCCGACAATTTATGTAGCTTCGTTATGTGATTTTGGATGTGTTTGCAAAATTTCAGATCATTCGGACGTCGTTTAGTCGGGTTTTTGATTGATTGTGTAATTCGGAATGTTTTAAGGAATTTAGGCTTGAATTCGATGTGAATTATTGGTTTTGATGTTACTAGTCGTGTTTTTAGGATTGGAACAAGTTCGAATAAGGTATTAAGATGTGTTGGTGTGTTTGGATGAGGTCCCGGGGGCCTCGAGGTGTTTTCGGATGGTAAATCGGGAGAAAAACATGGAAATTCCAGGTTTGAAGAGTTCTGGTTCTGTTGTTTTCGCTCCTGCGGAAATGGGGGCGCAGGAGCGAGCCCGCAGGAGCGGAAAACGAGCGCAGAAGCGCTGGGGTTCGCTGAGGCGGATCCTGGTCCGCATGGGCGGCACCGCAGGTGCGGAAGGAAAGACCGCAGAAGCGGTCTGGGCTCGTTAGGGGAGAATCCGCAGAAGCGGAAGACTTGTCGCCTAAGCGAGTCCGCAGGAGCGGACTCTGATGCGTAGAAGCGGTAAGGCTCGCGCAGGAGCGGAAGGGGGTTTCGCAGGAGCGGTCTCGCAGGAGCGAGACCTGGGCCGCAGAAGCGAAGCTGGGCGGCTAGGAGTATTTCCGCAGAAGCGACCATTTGGTCGCAGAGGCGGCCTCGCAGAGGCGGATTTTTGGTCCGCAGAAGCGGAAATCGCGCCTGTGTTAAAAATAACAGAAGGGTTAAAATTTCATAAGTTGCAAAACATTTGGGGCTCGATTCTTGAAGGCGAATTGGGCGATTTGGGCGAGTTATTGCTGGGAGAACATCGGGTTATCGTTGGAGGTAAGTTTTGTGGCTTAATTACATCATTTTAACATGAAATCCTTGGTTAAATCCCTTATAAATGGAAGATTAAAGGTGGGTTTGAGCCCTAGGCCTAAATTAAAGAAAAACACTGATTTGAGTGGGCAAATGGAGTCCAATTTTGGTAAATTTTATATGCCTAGACTCGTATCGAGACGAGGATTCCGAATATGTGATTTTCGTAATTTTTCGACAAGTGTACCAAAAGTCGGGTTTTGACAACTTGTGGGTTTTGATATAATTTGGGTTATTTCGAATGAATTTCGTGAAATTAGCATATATTGATGCATTCTCTATGATTTTGAGCAGATTTGGCACCCGAGGAGATTGATTTGCGAGGCAAGCGCAAAGCGGATTGAAGCTTCTACCGGTTCGAGGTGAGTGGTAGTAGTAAACAATGTACTAAGGGTTTGAAACCCCGTACTAGCACTTCACAGTGCTATATTGAGATGAGACACGCGTTCTATGACGGGCGTGGTGACATTGTGATTGGGGGTTCGGACTTAGTCCTTCCCGGCTAATAGAATACTGTGTTGTATGACTGTTACTGATATTACAACTGTACAATAGGGCTAAAAGCCATGTTTGGGGCCTTGTGCCGATCTGTAGAGCATTAGGGAACCTATTAAGCTAGGTGACCCTTATATCACGTTGGAAACATACACTCAGCCGTAGCTCTAGCTGTATAGCATCATATGAGCCCGTACTAGATGTGTACATTAAGAGAGATTATCTAGGGTGGAATTCCCTGTTCTAGCTGAGTGGGCCTGAAAGGCCAAGTCTATACTGATTGAGATGAGATAGGGTCAAGGACCCACTGTGATATACATTATATTGGGCCTGAGAGGCCAAGTACATACTGACTGGGATAGGGTCGAGGACCCATTATGAGGTATTATATATATATATACCTATATTGGATCGGACTGCACGCCGCAGTAATATACATGTAATATACATGTAACATACATGTGGGACGGACTGCACGCCGCAGTATTATTGCGCTTGGGCTGTAGGAGCCCCTTCGGAGTCTGAGTCTGCACACATTCTCAGTGAGCACTGGTGTATATTATGGGATCGGGCTGCACGCCGCAGCAGTATAGAGATATATACATATATATTGGATCGGACTGCACGCCGCAGTAATATTTGTGTGGATCGTGCTGCACGCCGCAGTATTATAGTGCTTGGGCCTAGGGAGCCCCTCCGAAGTCTGTATACACCCCCAGTGAGTGCCGTCGACGTTAAATGGAGCGGGCTGCGCGCCGCAGCGGTATATGTATTGGAGCGGGCTGCACGCCGCAGCATTATACTTAATCATATCCTATTATCTACTTATATACTTATACATTATAGACATAGGTATGTGTCTTTATATATGTTGAGATGGCCGTACACCGTAGGGGTACGAGCGAGGGTTGGTTCAGTGTGGAATCTTGTAGAGATAAACGTAGATTGGAGGTTAGAGTACTACTATAGTGATGACGTACCTGTGAGGGTTGCCTTAGAACTGCTAAGTGATAGCACAGGATTTCTTACCTTCAGTTATTATTTATTATTGTTACTCACTGAGTTGAAATATACTCACCCCACTCCCCTGCACTTTCTGTGCAGATCCACAGGTGCCCGAGAGCAGTTGAGACATTGTAGCTGCTGATCCTTGTCTACTATTGCGGAGATTACGAGGTAGCTGCCAGCGTCCGCAGAGCTTGTTTTCTCCTTCTTTATCATCTTGTTGATTTCCTACTTGCCTAGACTTGATTGTATTAGGATGTATCCTGTAGAGGCTCAGTCTCGTGACACCACGATATGGTTGGGACCGTACTTTGTATGTTTTATCTTTCGCTTATCACCTGATATGATATTTTTACTGTTTAAGTTTAACTTGATTAATAAATGGCTGGTTTAAGGGATACTTTGGTCGGGCTTGTCTAGCATTGTGTTGGGCGCCATCACGACCAGGGTTTGGGTCGTGACAAGTTGGTATCAGAGCCTAGGTTAACAGGTCTCGCGAGTCTTGAGCCGGTTGGTAGAGTCTCGTGGATCGGTGCGGGGACGCCTGTACTTATCCTCGGGAGGCTGCAAACCTTTTTAGGAAAAGTTTCAATTCTTGGAATTCTTGTCGTGCGATTACTTTTGACTTGAACCGAACTTTGACATTCTATTCTCTCGCAGATGGCGAGAACCCGATCATCCGGACGTGGAGGACGACCACCACTACCACCTGCTAGAGGCCGTGGACGCGGTCGTGGTCGTGGTGGAGTTGAGGAGCAGCCGAGTGCAGGCGCACCGACCCACGGCCCCCGCTGCGAGAGGTGCCAGCAGCACCAGATCAGGCACCAGCTGTGCCCATTGTTATTCCGGGTCTACAGGAGACCCTGGCTCAGATACTAGCAGTCTGCACTAGCCTAGCACAGGCGGTTTCAGTTACTACTGCAGCAGCTGCATCAGGGATCGGGGGTGGTCATCAGACCCCCGCAGTACGCACTCCAGAGCCAGCAGTGCAGGGCTTACAAACACCAGAGGCTCCTCCAGTTCAGCCTGTGGTACCAGTTCAGCCAGCAGATCAGATTCAGGGGGACATGGTCCCAGCTATGACAGACGATGAGTAGTGTCGTCTCGAGAGGTTCACCAGGTTATCTCCTCCAGTGTTCACTGGTGCTCCGGGCAAGGACGCCCAAGGTTTTATGGATAAGTGCCGTCGGATGCTTCGTACGGCGGGGATATTGGAGTCCAGTGGGGTATCTTTCACTACCTTTCAGTTTCAGGGACCAGCCTTCGCTTGGTGGGAGGCTTATGAGCGCCGCAGGCCAGCCGGAGCAGCACCACTATCATGGCCCGAGTTCTCCACTATGTTCTTGGAGAAATGGGTGCCTCGATCTCAGAGAGAGGAGATGCGTAGGCAGTTTGAGGGTCTCCGTCAGGGGGACATGTCAGTGTCAGAGTATGAGATCAGGTTTACAGAGTTGTCCAGATATGCACCGTGGTTGGTTCATTCCGACAGAGAGAGGATTGGGCGCTTCGTGGACGGCCTCATTTATCCCATTCATATTCTGACGACTCGGGAGAGGGTTTTGAGTCGTACATTTGAGGATGCTGTGGATATTGCTCGCGACATAGAGACAGATCGTCGCAGAGAGCGGGATGAGAGGGAGGCCAAGAGGCCTCGAGGAGCAGATAGTTCCAGTGGCACTCAGACCAGAGGCCAGAGTCAGCAGAGCCGAGGTCGCTCTTTCGGGTCTTCGCAGTCGGGTCGCTCAGATCGTCGCATATGGTCTCCTAGACAGGGTTATCGTGGTTTGCACCGCAGCCGCCCATCTCTCGCTGCCATGCCGCTCGTAGTTCTTCACGAGCCCCATCCGCTCGTGGTTCATCTCGGCCTAGTTCATCAGCCGGCCACCCGGCGCCGCGAGGTCCTTATCGGCTCTCGCACCCAAGACCGGGAGTCTGCTACGAGTGCGGAGAGTTTGGGCACCACCGTAGGGAGTGTCCCCGTCTTGTTTCCGGATCTTATCAGCGCAGGGGGCAGCCCTCGTCATCCGGTCCTTCTATTTTAGCACCCGCCCGCCGCCCAGGGGTGAGGGTCGACAACCAGGGGTCGCTCTCGGCGGGGAGGCCGATCGGCGGACAGGCTAGATGCTATGCTTTTCGGGGGCCGATCCGAGGTCGTTGCTTCTGATGCTGTCATTACGTGTATTATTTCAGTCCGCCACAGCAGATGCCTCCGCATTGTTTGATCCCGGCTCCACTTATTCTTATGTGTCTACATATTTTGCTCCTCATTCGGGCACGACCCGAGGGAGTCTTGAGTTGCCGTGCATGTATCTACCCCGTAGGGGATACTATTGTTGTGGACCACGTATACCGGTCTTGTTTGGTCACTATTAGAGGTCTGGAGACCCGAGTAGACCTGTTGCTTCTCAGCATGATTGATTTTGATGTTATACTTGGGCATGGACTGGCTATCTCCGTGTCATGCTATTCTGGACTGTCATGCCAAGAAAGTCACTTTGGCTATGCCGGGCATTCAGAGGATCGAGTGGCGAGGCACGACCGAGTATGTACCTAGCAGGGTAATATCTTTCCTCAAGGCCCAACGAATGATTGGGAAGGGATGTCTCTCTTATTTAGCATTTGTGCGGGAGGTCAAGGCCCAGACTCCCAGTCTTGATTCCGTTGTGAGGGATATTTCAGATGTGTTTCCATCGGACCTTTCGGCATGCCGCCGGACAGGGATATTGACTTTGGTATCAATTTGGTGCCAGGCACTCAGCCTATTTCTATTCCTCCGTATCGGATGGCACCAGCCGAGTTGAAGGAATTGAAGGAGCAGCTCCAGGAACTCCTAGATAAGGGGTTCATTCGGCCGAGTGTGTCGCCGTGGGGTGCACCCAGTCCTGTTTGTTAAGAAGAAGGATGGATCCCTGAGGATGTGTATTGACTACAGGCAGTTGAACAAAGTAACAGTGAAGAATAAGTATCCTTTGCCTCGTATTGATGATTTATTTGATCAGCTCCAGGGAGCTAGGGTATTCTTAAAGATTGATCTTCGTTCAGGCTACCATCAATTGAAGATTAGAGAGTCTGACATTATGAAGACTGCATTCAGGACCAGATATGGTCACTATGAGTTCCTTGTGATGTCTTTTGGGCTGACCAACGCCCCAGCAGCATTTATGCATCTGATGAACAGTATGTTCAGGCCCTATCTGGATTCATTTGTGATTGTGTTCATTGATGACATTCTAGTCTACTCTCGTAGCCAGGAGGAGCATGCTCGGCACTTAAGTATTGTATTGCAGAGATTGAGAGAGGAGAAGCTGTATGCCAAGTTCTCCAAGTGTGAGTTCTGGCTTGAGTCCGTGGCATTCCTAGGACACGTGATGTCCCGTGATGGTATTCAGGTAGATCCGAGAAGGTAGAGGTCATGCAGAGTTGGCCCAGACCGACCTTAGTTACTGAGATCCGTAGCTTTTTGGGATTGGCAGTGTATTATCGCCGATTCATTCAGGGATTCTCTTCTATTGCTTCACCCTTGACTAGATTGACTCAGAAGGGTGTTCCTTTCTTATGGTCCGAGGAGTGCGAGGAGAGCTTTCGAAGCTCAAGACAAGCACCGACCATAGCACTCGCCTCGATTCTACCGACAGACTTCGGATTCTTATACCGTATATTGTGATGCCTCGGGAGTTGGTATTGGTTGTGTGTTGATGCAGTGAGGGTAGGGTCATTGCTTATGCTTCTCTTCGGCTGAAGCCCCACGAGAAGAACTACCCCGTTCATGATTTGGAGCTAGCAGCCATAGTTCATGCTTTCAAGATTTGGAGGCATTACCTGTATGGTGTCTCCCGTGAGGTGTTCACGGATCATCGCAGCCTTCAGCACTTATTCAGACAGAAGGACCTTAATTTGAGACAGCGGAGGTGGTTGGAGTTGCTTAAGGATTATGACATCACTATTTTGTATCATCCGGGGAAGGCCAATGTGGTGGCCGATGCCTTGAGTCGGAAGGCGGTTAGCATGGGCAGCTTAGCTTTCATCCCAGTTGGGGAGAGGCCATTTGCTTATGATGTTCAGGCCCTAGCCAATCGGCTAGTGAGATTAGATATTTCGGAGCCGAGTCGGGTGTTGGCTTGTGTTGTTTCTCAATCTTCCTTATATGATCGCATCAGGGAGCGACAGTATGATGACCCACATTTACTTGTCCTTAAGGACAGAGTGCAGCATAATGATGTTAGAGATGTGACTATCGACAGTGATGGTATTCTGAGGATGCAGGGCCGTATATGCGTGCCCAATGTTGATAGTTTTCGGGAGTTGATACTTGAGGAGGCACACAGTTCGCGGTACTCTATTCACCCAGGTGCCGCAAAGATGTACCAAGACTTGAGACAACACTACTGGTGGAGAAGAATGAAGATGGATATTGTTAGGCATGTAGCTAGGTGCCTCAATTGCCAGCAAGTCAAATATGAGCACCAGAGACCGGGCGGTGTTCTTCAGCGTATGATTATTCCCGAGTGGAAATGGGAGAAGATCACCATGGATTTTGTTACTGGGCTTCCTCGGACAGCGAGAAAGTTTGATTCTGTATGGGTAATTGTTGATCGGCTGACTAAGTCCGCACATTTCATCCCAGTTAGTACTACTTACTCATCGGAGCGGTTGGCAATGATCTTTATTCGGGAGATTGTCAGGTTGCATGGGGTCCCAGTGTCTGTTATATCTGATAGAGGCACTCAGTTCACTTCTCAGTTTTGGAGAGCATTTCAGCGAGAGATGGGTACGCGGATTGAGTTGAGCATCGCATTTCACCCCCATACAGACGGACAGTCTGAGCGCACTATTCAGATCCTGGAGGATATGTTGCGGGCATGTGTGATTGACTTTGGTGGTTCATGGGATGAGTTCTTACCACTTGCTGAGTTTGCCTACAACAACAGCTACCAGTCGAGTATTCAGATGGCCCCGTACGAGGCATTGTATGGCAGACGGTGTAGATCTCCCGTCGGATGGTTTGAGCCTGGTGAGGATAGATTGATAGGGACTGAGTTTGTCCAGGATGCTCTGGATAGAGCAAAGTTGATCCAGGAGAGGCTTCGCACAACACAGTCTCGCCAAAAGAGTTATGCAGACCGTAGGGTTCGAGAGTTGTCTTTCATGGTTGGTGACAGAGTATTGCTGAAGGTTTCACCCATGAAGGGTGTCATGAGGTTCGGGAAGAAAGGGAAGTTGAGTCCCAGGTACATTGCTCCTTTTGAGATACTCAGGAGAGTTGGAGAGGTGGCATATGAGTTAGCCTTGCCACCCAGCTTATCCAACGTTCATCCAGTATTCCATGTGTCTATGCTCCGGAAGTACATCGGAGATCCGTCCCATGTATTAGACTTCAGTACCATTCAGCTTGATGGTGATCTATCCTATGATGTGGAGCCTATTGCTATTTTGGGTCGCCAAGTAAGAAAGTTGAGGTCGAAGGAGATTGCATCAGTTAAGGTTCAGTGGAGAGGTCGACCCGTAGAGGAGGCTACTTGGGAGGTTGAGCGGGAGATGCGGAGCAGATACCCTCAGCTATTTGAGACTTCAGGTATGTTTCTTGACCCGCTCGAGGACGAGCGTTTGCTTAAGAAGGGGGAGAATGTGACGACCCGGCCCGTCGTCACGGGAATTACCACCCCGTTATGTTGTAATTACATAATTCATGCTTTTATATCAGTGTTAGAGTATATCGGGGAAGTTAGGAGTGAATTGAAATGAAAATGAGGCATATAGCCTTTTTGAAGGAAACTTGAATAAGGAAAGTCAACCCAGAGTTGACTATTTAGTGAGAGAGCTCGGAATCGAATTCTAATGATTCGGTTAGTTCCGGGAGGTGGATTGTGACTTAGGGGAGCGATCGGAATTGAATTTGGAGGCCCGGTGTAGAAATAGGCTTGAATTGGCTAAGGTTGAATTTTGGCGAAATCCGAATGGTAGGTGATATTTTGATCCGGGGGTCGGAATGGAATTCCGACAATTTCTGTAGCTTCGTTATGTGATTTTGGATGTGTCTGCAAAATTTCAGATCATTCGGACGTCGTTTAGTCGGGTTTTTGATTGATTGTGTAATTCGGAATGTTTTAAGGAATTTAGGCTTGAATTCGATGTGAATTATGGGTTTTGATGTTATTAGACGTGTTTTTAGGATCGGAACAAGTTCGAATAAGGTATTAAGATGTGTTGGTGTGTTTGGATGAGGTCCCGGGGGCCTCGGGGTGTTTTCGGATGGTAAATCGGGAGAAAAACATGGAAATTCCAGGTTTGAAGAGTTCCGGTTCTGTTGTTTTCGCTCCTGCGGAAATGGGGGCGCAGGAGCGAGCCCGCAGAAGCGGAAAAATGAGCGCAGAAGCGATGGGGTTCGCCGAGGCGGATCCTGGTCCGCAAGGGCGGCACCGCAGGTGCGGAAGGAAAGACCGCGGAAGCGGTCTGGGCTCGTTATGGGAGAATCCGCAGAAGCGGAAGACTTGTCGCCTAAGCGAGTCCGCAGGAGCGGACTCTGATGCGCAGAAGCGGTAAGGCTCGCAGGAGCGGAAGGGGGTTTCGCAGGAGCGGTCTCGCAGGAGCGAGACCTGGGCCGCAGAAGCGAAGCTGGGCGGCTAGGAGTATTTCCGCAGAAGCGACCATTTGGTCGCAGAGGCGGCCTCGCAGAGGCGGATTTTTGGTCCGCAGAAGCGGAAATCGCGCCTGTGTTAAAAATAACAGAAGGGTTATAATTTCATAAGTTGTAAAACATTTGGGGCTCGGTTCTTGAAGGCGAATTGGGCGATTTGGGCGAGTTATTGCTGGGAGAACATCGGGTTATCGTTGGAGGTAAGTTTTGTGGCTTAATTACATCATTTTAACATGAAATCCTTGGTTAAATCCCTATAAATGGAAGATTAAAGGTGGGTTTGAGCCCTAGGCCTAAGTTAAAGAAAAACACTGATTTGAGTGGGCAAATGGAGTCCGATTTTGGTAAATTTTATATGCCTAGACTCGTATCGAGACGAGGATTCCGAATATGTGATTTTCGTAATTTTTCGACAAGTGTACCAAAAGTCGGGTTTTGACAACTTGTGGGTTTTGATATAATTTGGGTTATTTCGAATGAATTTCGTGAAATTAGCATATATTGATGCATTCTCTATGATTTTGAGCAGATTTGGCACCCGAGGAGATTGATTTGCGAGGCACGCGCAAGGCGGATTGAAGCTTCTACCGGTTCGAGGTGAGTGGTAGTAGTAAACAATGTACTGAGGGTTTGAAACTCCGTACTAGCACTTCACAGTGCTATATTGAGATGAGACACGCGTTCTATGACGGGCGTGGTGACATTGTGATTGGGGGTTCGGACTTAGTCCTTCCTGACTAATAGTATACTGTGTGTTATGACTGATAATAAGTTTATAACTGTGCAATAGGGCTAAAAGCCATGTTTGGGGCCTTGTGCCGATCTGTAGAGCATTAGGGAACCTATAGAGCTAGGTGACCCTTATATCATGTTGGAAACATACACTCAGCCGTAGCTCTAGCTGTATAGCATCATATGAGCCCGTACTAGATGTGTACATTAAGAGAGATTATCTAGGGTGGAATTCCCTGTTCTAGCTGAGTGGGCCTGAAAGGCCAAGTCTATACTGATTGAGATGAGATAGGGTCAAGGACCCACTGTGATATACATTATATTGGGCCTGAGAGGCCAAGTACATACTAACTGGGATAGGGTCGAGGACCCATTATGACGTATTATATATATATACCTATATTGGATCGGACTGCACGCCGCAGTAATATACATGTAACATACATGTGGGACGGACTGCACGCCGCAGTATTATTGCGCTTGGGCTGTAGGAGCCCCTTCGGAGTCTGAGTCTGCACACATTCTCAGTGAGCACTGGTGTATATGATGGGATCGGGCTGCACGCCTCGGAGTCTGAGTCTGCACACATTATCAGTGAGCACTGGTGTATATGATGGGATCGGGCTGCACACCACAGTAATATAGAGATATATACATATATATATTGGATCGGACTGCACGCCGCAGTAATATTTGTGTGGATCGTGCTGCACGCCGCAGTATTATAGTGCTTGGGCCTAGGGAGCCCCTCCGAAGTTTGTATACACCCCCAGTGAGCGCCGTCGACGTAAAATGGAGCGGGCCGCGCGCCGCAGCGGTATATGTATTGGAGCGGGCTGCACGCCGCAGCATTATACTTAATCATACCCTACTATCTACTTAAATACTTATACATTATAGACATAAGTATGTGTCTTTATATGTTGAGATGGTCGTACACCGTAGGGGTACGAGTGAGGGTTGGTTCAGTGTGGAATCTTGTAGAGATAAACGTAGATTGGAGGTTAGAGTACTACTATAGTGATGACGTACCTGTGAGGGTTGCCTTTGCTCTGTTTAGTGATAGTACAGGAGTTCTAATTTTCAGTTATTGTTTATTATTATTACTCACCGAGTTGAAATATACTCACCCCACTCCCTCCACTTTTTTTTTGCAGATTCACAGGTGCCCGAGAGCAGTTGAGTTGTTGTAGCTGCTTATTCGTATCTACTTTTGCGGAGAATTACGAGGTAGCTGCCAGCGTCCGCAGAGCTTGTTTTCTCCTTCTTTATCATCTTGTTGATTTCCTACTTGCCTAGACTTGATTGTATTAGGATGCTATCCTGTAGAGGCTCAGTCTCGTGACACCACGATATGGTTGGGACCGTACTTTGTATGTTTTATCTTTCGCTTATCACCTGATATGATCTTTTTACTGTTTAAGTTTAACTTGATTAATAAATGGCTGGTTTAAGGGATATTTTGGTCGGGCTTGCCTAGCATTGTGTTGGGCGCCATCACGACCAGGGTTTGGGTCGTGACAGTCAATAACACCAAGCTCCGTATTACATGTATGACACTATCATAAAGATATTTTGATATGATGATACTACACTTCTGTGCGTTTTTGCACAGGTCCAGGTTACGATCAGGAGCAGCAGCAGTAAATCGATTGCGTGGGAGTTGATCACATTTGAGACCGAGGTAGCTTGCAGACGTTCGCAGGCCCGGCGTCTCTCTCTTTATTTATATTACTAGTTGTAGTCTCTTTGTTCCGAGACAAACGGAATTATGTTGTATTTCTTTCAAACTCTTATGTGTAGTATTCAGTAGTAGTTCGTGAGTTGGTGACTCCACGTCTTGGGTAGAGGACTTCAATATGATTTTCACCTTGTAATTAGTTATTTCTATTTCGATAAAGTATTCCGCATTTATTTAATTAAAATTGTGTTAAAAATAGGATAGTATGAATACAAGTGGCTTGCCTAGCTACCACGAGTAGGCGCCATCACGATCCCGATGTTGGGAGAAAATCCGGGTCGTGACAAGTATTTTTTTAACTTTGCAATTAGGAGTACTTAAGTCTATTTTTCCAAAAAATGAAAATTCACAAAAATTTGTATTATTTGCATTTTTTTAGTATTTAATGCCCAAATTGGGAAATTTTATTTATTTTTTTAAAATTTTAATCAATTATATGTGATAATTATTTTTAGAAGTTAATTAGTGCTTTTATAAATTAATTTACTTCTATAAGTAAATTTAGAATTTTTAGAATTTTAGTTTTATTTTAGGAAAACAAAAGAAAAGAAAAATCAAAGAAGGAAATCAAAATTGGACCAAAGTCCAGGCCCCAATCGGCACAAACCCAGTCCAAAAAAACCCCAAATCCGGTTCAACCCATGCCCCAACCCATTTTCCCCGACCTAGTCTCAACCCTTACACCTAAACGACGCTGTTTAACTAAGATAGTTTGATCACAGCCGGTGAATTTTTTAATCTAACGGCTGAGATTAATTCCCTAATTTTAATTCACCCAAATACCCTTAAACCCTTTACCCCGCTTCATTTCCAAACCCCCCTCTCTCACTTCGTCTCTCTCAACTCAGAGACAAAATTAGGGTTCCAACCCAGCCGCCATAGTTCCCCTCCGCCTGAAAACCGGCGGCAACGACGCCGCCGACCACCAAATTCACACCCCTTGACCGTCTAACCACCCCCAACCCAAATCTATAAACCGTTTGGCTCGAATCATCCTCAAACTTCTCGAATCTTTATTTGAAAATTCGAGCCGAACACGGAACACCCCCAAAATCGTACCACCAAATCACCATCGCCTCTAATCTCTAGCCACTTTGGGTCAAGTTCAAGTCAAAACCGTCAAACAACGGATCTTGGGCTCAGGGGTTCAAGACTGTTTCAGAATCGTTGAGGTAGAGTTGGTTTTCAACTAGTATTATAGGCATGTTTCTAACGAAATATGCATATAATACTAATCGGAAATCGACTTCGAAGGGTATGTGATTGGTTTCCGGTCTATAGAGTCCGAGGTATTTTTCTTACTCTTTTGTTCTAGGTTTTTTGCAAAAAACTGTTATTTGTTTAAGTTTTGTTTTTTTTGTTTAGTCTGTTTATTTTTATTTTGTCAACGGTTCCATTCCTTCTACCTCAGACTTGTTTATATGGTCAAAATGTTTCTGTTCGTTTGTTTAAGAATTCATTGTAGGCTATTAGTCGTTTAAATTGATTTCGTCGATTAAAAAAGGTTTTCTTTAGTTCCTGTTTTGTCCAAAGTCATTAGAATCACCCTGTTAATCTGTGTAATATGTGTTTTGCTGTTAATTATATCTATCGTGATCTGTATATTCGATTGAATAGGTCGTCCTTTTAGTCTAATTCATTGGTATTTTTATTTATTCTGATTTGCATCTTTGTATGTGTTCAACTGTTCACCTATTTGTTTAGGTTTAACTTAGAAATGTGTTGGTTTTGTGCCCTGAATCTACTAATTATAGTTTGATATGGTTTTTGTATGATCACTGTGAAACTATTGATATGATTTAAGGTCAAAATTCAAATTGGTTGTGGAATTTTTTGTCAAATTCTTTATAGTGTCAATATGATTTTGACGTAGATTTAGATCATTTATTTCATTTTGAATTCAGTTTTAATCTTTCAGTTGATGTAGGATTAGTTATAGCTGCAGGTTAAAAATATGGGTTAGGGGTAGGACAGTAATCCAATGGCTACTATTAACTTTTGTAGGGGAATTAAACAGTGAATCAGCAGTTAGTTTAGGGGGCTGCTGGTAGGAGGCTGCTAGTTTAGATTAGAAGGGTACATTTTAATGTTAATTAAGGTGAATAGGAGGGTAGATATTTTTAGAGGGTTGAAAAAAAGGGGCTGCTAGTTGGACTTTTAAGAGCTGGAATTGACAGCAATTAAAAGAACTAATTAAAAGGTGGTGCTGGTGTCACACCTTCCTTTTTACTACCCCACACACACACCTGAAAAAGGCTTTTGTACCGATCTGTTTGGAAACATACGTAGGGTATACCTCAGTGTTCAAATACCCGAGACGGATATAACAACAAAGAGGAAGGAGTTTTTCCACATAAAGGAAAATCGGTCCGAAATTTTTATTTAATTATCAGAGTCGCCACTTGGGAAGATAATGGTGTCCCAAGTTACCGGTTAATCCCGAATCCGAGGAAGTTGACTCTATTATTACAGTCCGCGAAACAAAGACCTGGATAAGGAACTCTGTTAACCCGGGAGAAGGTGTTAGGCATTCCCGGATTCCGTGGTTTTAGCACGGTCGCTCAATCATCGTTCTCGAATCTCATTTGACTTGTTATAGATTTTAACAATACGTATGTGCTTTTACTTTTAATATTTTAAAGAATTGCGACATCGCAAAAATGCATTTCGAGTCACACCGCAACCAGTACGCCTGTGACCTTTAGTACATTTAGACTTTGCCGGGATTTTGGATTTGAGTCGCACCAAGTGCACACTCGTATTTAAGGAATGTATATTAAATCGTGTCTAATAGAGTCTATCGACTTTTAATTCTTTTGGGATAGACTATGAAGTTTACTAGTAGCCTTCCCGATTCCATTTATTCATTATTTCATTACTAAGGGGGCCCCACTATTTGGTGTCATATGAGGCTCGTCCCAGTTTAGTTTTAATAGTTCAGCCCTATTTTTTAACTATATTTTCTATACATATTTTTTCCTTAGTTATTTTACTTAATCGCATTTCCAGATGAGTGAGTCCAAGCCTTTATGATTCCCGTTGGTATTGGGCCTGGGCTCATGGATCTATATTCAGCGAATTGTTACATATATCTGGGTCTTGATAACCCAGACCAACTTTAGGCTTTTGCCTAACAGCCCAGTGAATTCTCGTATACAGTCCAGGCCCACGCAGTACTTCAGGCCCAGACCGGATTGGAACGATAGCAAAGATAAATATGCTAAATTCATAGCAAAAGAAATACTCAGAATAAAGAACGAAATCAAATCACTTTTATTTTATTTATTAGAAGATGAAAATCACTGTACAATACAATTCATGTTAACTTTAAACTAAAATAACTAAATGCATATAAATTCCGACTACTTCTACACTTCTACTTTTTCTTAAAGGCTGATATACACTAAAATTGAAAGTTACTTAACTAAGAAATTGAGATCAGACGGTTTAACTATATGAAAGCATGATTTAAACAATTTGATTGCTTACTTAAAGGAGACCTGAGTATCTAAGGTCAAATGATTCAGTGATGCCTATATACGCGATAGTACTACTGGATTTACTTCAACTTGCACTCATTCAACGTCTCAAACCCAGTTGCGAATTACTTCATTGTTTCTGTTAACTATTCTTCCCTTTCAAACGGATTCATAGATGTGATTAGCTCCTGATATTAATATGAGTCAAGCTTATTTGATGTTCACCAAACCAATTTCATCCTAATTGTTATCTTCTCTGGTTGTTTCCTTTTTAACTCACTTAAATCTAGGTATTGATCTACGGAGACAAACTAACTACACGACCATGGTAGATCGTTTCATTATAAGCTTGTTGTTATTAGTCCATATGATGGTCTTTTAGCTTTATTTTAAAGGTTTTACCTATTTAACTAAGTGATATACTATCTACACTACACTACCACTATTAAGCTATCTATTACACTATTTTTGTTTTTGTTTTTCTACTAATACACACTACACTACATTTAAATTACAGATCTAAACAACTAAACCAATAACGAAAAAAGTAAACTCCAAGTTCATTATAACAGATAATTTTTGACGTTTGAACTTCATTTCTATTCAGCAATTCAGTATTACATCTTTGAATTGAACAAAGGAGTGTACCTGAATCAGCCAAATAGAAGCCAATGAGTTCTAGGGGATTAAGAAATAAGCAACAGCAAGAGAAGGCAATGCAACAGTGAAGATGAATCCCAAACGACAGAAAACCACAGCAACAATGCAGATAATAGATCCAAGCAGAACATCAAGCAGGAAAACCAAATAGACAGGCAGCTAAACCAGATGTTCTCACTCGAAAATGCAGGAAAATTACTTGCTATATTACTATATTTTTTACTCTGATTTCCTCTATTGAAAAACCAGCCCTTATTTCACTCTTTTTGGGGGTATTTATAGGTGTAGGAATGGCAGATTTCTTGGGGGGAAAGAATGGAAGTAAATTCCACTTCTCCCCCTTTAAAAATCACTAAATCTACACTTAGACCCCATTTTCAGTTATAAGACCCCTTCCAGCATGTGCTGGAAGGTTCTTTTTTATTCTATTCCTAAGATTTTACCAAAGTATCCTTATTGGTTAGGGATTTTTACTGATTTCCCTTTTTAGGGAGACCATTATACCCTTTAATCTCTGGAAAATTGCAGAAATCAGGGGTACAAATGACTCCCCTGTCCCTATGTGTTCTATGTGATTCACCATTTTACCAATTTGGATTCCTTTTATGCCCTTAAGGGCACTGCTGATTTACCCGACCTACCTAGGTATGGTTTTCAACATTTTTGGACGTATTTAACCAATGGCCAGTCCTTGCATTAGTATTTAAGGACTGGCCAGTTCTATCTTAAAGAACTATTTCAAACTTAACCAATTTTGTTTCATTTTCAGTTAATTAAGATCTTTTATTTCATTTTAAAGCTAATTGCAGGACTAGCCTGTTTTATTGTTATACTTAAGCTATTTTAAGATATAGCCAGTCTCAAGTTGAGACTTGGCTTGGGCAATTGAAGCCCATTTACTGAACACAGGCTGGGCCAAGGCCTTTGCAGACTTAGCCACCTGTGATTCAGGGCTCAAATGAGCCTTGGTAAGTCTGAACTTGCAGACTTAAACCACTTATTACACAACTAGCCCCTTTAGGGTGGGCCAGTGTGCTGGACCTTGTGGAGTTGGTCAATTTGCATAATTGGCCACTCTTTGTTCGCTTATTTATCTTATAACTTATTGTTATTTGATTTTCAGTTTTAAACTATTTCAAAACTAGCCATTTTATGAAACTTAGCACTAACAACTATAACAAATTCCCCTAAAGTTAATGAGTGTTAATCACTGCTCATACTAGCAAGAACTATTGCAAACTCAGCCATCTCAACATACAATTGCGCACATAGCCACATGAGGCCAAAAATTGTGCATCAATCAATTAAAACTCAGAAAGGAAATTTGATAGTGTTGAATCTTAATCAATCAATTCACATAACCCAATTTCATGTAGCAAAATGTCTATTAATATCAATCAGACTGAGTTACAACCAATTCATGTCAGATAATACATTGAAAAACCCCAAAACCTTTAAAGTTCATGGGCATAGACACACATAGAAGCTAAACCTCACAAAACAGTCAGTAAGAGATGAAACATGGCTCATTTTTAGAGATAAGGACCACAGAATAACATAAGCATGGTAACTAGAATCTATTTTCAAGTACTAACCCTAACTTTTATATATATATATATATATATATATATATATATATATATATATATATATATATATATATATATATATATATATATATATATATATATATATGCGATAGATAAGATGAAGATAAAGAATAGAAGAATCATGGAGAAACTGTGAAGAAAAATCCTAAAATCTATCATGCCAAGTAACTGAAAGAGAAGCAGAATCATATTAGCATGCTTATTTTAGCAGATGAAGGAATAGAAGGGGTGATATAAACCAATCTTTAAGGCAAAACCTTAGTATATCACATGAAATGAAGAAGAACAGGGAGACCTAGATAAATAAACAAAGACAAAACAAAATAACCCTAATATAGGAAATGAAGGGGAATGGGGAATCAAACGGCTAAACCTAACACTAAAATTAAACATGCCAAGAGACAGAAGAGAAGAACAGTCTAGAGATTACAAAACTTAACAAAAACAACTTAATATAAAGATGAGAAAGAATAAGAGTCAAACTAGTATTAGAACTAAACATGCAGAACAATATAAGGGAAGACAGTCAAACTATAGAAAGCCAACAGATCAAGACCCACAATATACACAAAAGATGAAGAAGAAAAGGTGAATCAAGATAGATCTTTTAACTCAGAGAAACAGAACATGATTGAAAGAAACAAAACAGAAGAACAACATGAAGATGAACAAGATGAAAAAAAAACCCTAGTACTAAATAGATCTTTCAAGCCAGAGAAACAAAAACAAATAGAATAGAAGATATAACATAGAAGAAAGCATTAAAAAATAAAAAAAACAAAAGGAAGAATATAGATGCAAAGAGTGAGGGGACTTAACTTGCAGGGCCGGTCCCCTGAGCTTCCCTTTTCACTTTTTCTTTTTCAGTATCTTTCAGACTCTTTTCTTTGTTTCTTTTTCTTTATTTCTTTTTCTGGTTTTTCTTTTTTAGACTTCAAGATGAAGTCTTTTTGGTTTTTTGTTTGGAGTGGGGTGTTTGGAGAGGGGTAAAGGTTAGATCTTGGGAAGAAACTAGGTTTGAGTCGCCGGAGCTAGGGTTCCGACGACTTCTTTTTGGATATTCGAGAAGCTCAGGGTATATTCGAGGGAAGCCAGTGGGGTAGGGTGATGGATCAGGTCGAGGGGAGTCTGTGGTGTTGATTTGGGGAGGGATCTCATAGTTTGTGGTCACTGGAGGTAGGTTCCGATGACCGGACAATCAAGAACAGGGGAGGTTTTTAGGTTTTCTCAGGGTGTTTTGGGTGGTCTGAGGTGAAGAAGATAAGAGGAGAAGAGGAGAGGTAAAGGGGGTGGCCGGAGACCACCGTGGGAGGTGGTGGCCTCCATGGCTGGCTTGGTTTCAGAGTGAGGTGATGAAGAAGAAGGTGGGAGAGAAGGGAGAACCTAGGCGGCTAGGGTTTGGATATTTGGAAAATGGCCGGTCTTTCACAGACCAAAGCCTTTTATAGTTGAGGCGACTAAGGTGATCTGGGCCGTTGATTTGATGAAGATCAACGGCCATTACTTTCGTTACATAAATGGCGTCGTCTCAATGCCAATGAGACCCACACTCTTAACCATTAGATTAGCTTAAGCGGACGGTTGAGATTTAATCTCACACTTCAATTGATTAATTAATTCCGCTAATTGTCTCAGCCGTTGGTTTTGTCATGATGAACGGCTGGGATCACTGGCATCTATTGAGCTGGACCGGCTCTTTGGGACATTGTGCTTGGGCCTTTGATTTCAGGTGCCTTCTTGGACCAATTCTTATTACACCCATGTATTTTGTATTTTTTATAGTATTTTAATTATTTTCTTGTATTTTATTTTTGTATTTTATTTCCTATTTTTATGTTCTTTCCCAATTACTCAAATTCTTATTTTTTTTTCCAATTTTTCTGATATTTTTGCTATTTTCTACTATATTCCCTTAATTTCTGCTAATTATAACTATTTTTTGTTAATTTTCTTTTTTAATTACTAAATCCAAAAATGCAAGTTTTGAGCCTATTTTTTTTTGTTTTCTAATTTCTAATTATTCAAACACACAAAGTGTATTTAATTCCAAACAAGACATGCAATTTCACTCAAAAATATTATTTTATTTTAATTTTGGAACTTATTTACCTAGTACAAAAATCATGTGCTCACAGCTGCCCCTCTTTGCTCGGGAACACAAAGAGTTTCAGTGCAAAGACAAGTGAGCAGTAATGAGAAATTTTTGCACATTGGCATATTTCGTGAAAGCATTTTGAAAACCTTTTGACCGCACCCTGCTTCAGAGGTTGCCTACATATTCTGGGCTAAACAGGAATCAGGTCAGTGTAGGTCGGGAAGGTCGATCAGTTAAAAACTACCAGACTCACTGTTGCATTAACACTGTTGAGACTTGCTGACTTACCCCTTATTACACCGGGGAATAAAATGTAAAATGAAGAAGCTATTCTAAACTATGATTCTACAAATTACAATAGTTCCTATCTAGCTTCTTCTTTACTCTTCCTTGTCTCTTTTCTTTGATTTTCTGTGATGCTGACTCTCTTTTTTGTTGATTTTCTTTTTCTTGCTTCCCCCTTTTTGATTTTCGATGATACTTCTTGCCTTCAAACTGATGCCTGCTTAGAACAAAACAAAACAACAAACTTTTTCTTCTGCCCCAATATGGGCATTTTATGTTACGGTGTTACTCATGTTAGCTAACACAAACCAAAGTTCAAAAATAAAAATTGCGGAAAAGTATTCCCTTGTTATCCAGGTGGGCACCTGATGCATGAAATTAAAATTGCAAAAAAGTATTCCCTTGTTATCCAGGTGGGCGCCTGATGCATGAAATTAAAATTGCTGAAATGTATTCCCTTGTTATCCAGGTGGGCGCCTGATGCATGAAATTAAAATTGCAGAAATGTATTCCCTTGTTATCCAGGTGGGTGCCTGATGCATTAAATTAAAATTGCAGAAATGTATTCCCTCAGTTTGATAACTGGGGAGTGGATTTTAAAGATGATACCTTCCTTTTGTTTTTGGTATTTTCTTTGATTGAATGACTTTTCAACCATAAATTCCTTCACTTATTGCCGATCTTTCTTTTTGGTGTTTTCTATCTTTCCACATTGGTCACATTCACTTTAAAGTGATTAGTGACGATTTATTCCTGTCTAAATCACAAAACAAAAATTTGTTAGATATAAACTGCTGGCAACTGGCATCTGCCGTCCCTGCCTCTTATTGCTTTCCTTTTTTTGCTTTTTCTCCCACTGTGTGGTCTTTCAGCTGACTATCTTTTGCAATCTCTTTTTGTATTTTCTTGCTTTTTCACTTTTGTTTTCTTTTCTTTTGGCTCTGTTTGCCAAACTCCTTTATTTCGTTTCCACCTCTTTCTTCTTTTCTTTTCTGATCCAGTGTTATTTCAGATCTTTATCATCAGAGCTAGTAGTTAGGTTTTTTTTTTTGTTTTTAAAAGGCAAACAATGAAATGCAGAAAAAATGAATCCCCAAAGGGGTAAGGGTGTTTCGAAGAGGTGGTAGAACTTATCTGGGTATGTCGGCTGATTCTGTTGACCATGCCATGTATTTAAACTCCGACCCAGTTCGTTCAACCCCATTATTCTGACTCCAGACTGTTCTCGACCCCAAACCGATCCTATTTTTTGTTGCCTTTTCTCCTTTCCATAATAAACCTTACGATCGCCCTATGGTGCCTCGAAAGGTTTTCACCAATAAGACTTTCTCATTTATTCTCTCTCAGTCTCATGATCGTCCTGCAGTGTCGTTAAAGGTTTTCACTGACAAGACTCTCTCATTTTATTTTTTCTCAACCTCACAGTCGCCTCACGGTGCCGGTTAAGGTTTTCACCGATGAGACTCTCTCATTTTTTTTTCGTTTTTCATTTTTTCCTTTTGTCTTTTGTTTTCTATACCGCGGGTGTCGTCCAATGTTTTTCTCTCAACCTCACGGTCGCCTCACAGTGTCGGTTAAGGTTTTCACTGATGAGACTCTCTCATTTTTTTTCATTTTCCATTTTTCTTTTTGTCTTTTGTTTTTCTGTACCACTGATGTTGTCCAATGTTTCCTTCTTCCTTTATTTTATTCCATTTGTTGTTCTCTTGAAAGTGATCAGAAGGTCTTTCTTTGGATTGTAACGTGACTTTTGGATGGGTTAAGAAAGAAGGATATAAAGGCTCAAAATTTATGAAGGTTCAAAAATATTTACAACTCTCGGAATTATAAACATAACTTCTGCCCCAGTTTCAATATGTGGAAAATTTTGGATTTTTCCTTTATTGTGACTGAACCTCTGTGAGGCTGCCTACGTACCCTTTCGGGATCAAGTCAAACGTAGTTCATTACTACGCCATCAATTAATGAATTTCTTTTGACTTTTTCCCGATTTCTTTGTCTTTTTCTTTTCTTTTCTTTTTTCTCTTTTTTTTCATTCATTTTTCATTCATCATTTTTTTCCATTTTTCTGTATTGTGCCATAAGAAATTCCGAGAGAGGGGTATGAAAGAATATATCGAACATGGCTCAAAGGGGTGTCAATGAATGAAGTGTTTGGATAGAGAATAAAATGCCTTCTTCATTTCAATTCCGAAATCACAACAAAATACAATCATACAATTTAAAAGGAATCATACATAGTATATTTTGACCGCATCTGAATTGATAGCAGTCTCTACGCACTTCCCTTCAATGTCTGTCAAATATAATGCCCCATTAGACAACACTCGTGATACCATAAATGGTCCATGCCAATTTGGCGCAAATTTGCCCTTTGCTTCGGCCCAATGCGGTAAGATACGCCTCAATACGAGTTGTCCAACTTCAAACTTCCGAGGACGCACCTTCTTATTATATGCTCTGGCCATTCTTTGGTGATACAATTGCCCGTGGCAAACTGCTGCCAACCTTTTCTCGTCAATCAGACTTAATTGTTCCAACCGGGCTTTTACCCATTCTTCGTCATCTATTCCAGCTTCGGCTATGATTCGTAATGACGGTATCTCTATTTATGCGGGTATAACAGCCTCTGTCCCATACACCAATGAATAGGGTGTGGCGCCGATAGAAGTGCGCACTGTTGTGCGATAACCAATAAGAGCAAAAAGTAACTTCTCATGCCATTGTCTGGATTCCTCCACCATTTTCCTGAGGATCTTCTTTATGTTCTTGTTTGCAGCTTCTACTGCCCTATTTTCCTTTAGCCTGTATGGTGTGGAATTGTGATATGTGATCTTAAATCTCTGGCAAGCCTCCGCCATGAGGTGACTGTTCAGATTGGCCCCGTTATCTCTGATGATTACCTTGGGAATTCCAAACCGGCATATAATATTTTCATGCACAAAGTCCACCACAGCTTTCTTCATCACCGCCTGGAATGTCTTTGCCTCAACCCACTTGGTGAAGTAATCAATCGCAACCAAAATGAATCTATGCCCATTGGAAGTTGCTGGCTCTATTGGTCCGATAACATCCATGCCCCAGGCGACAAATAGCCAGGGTGCAGACATCGTATGCAATTCATAAGGCGGGGAGTGGATTAGATCTCCATGTACTTGGCATTGGTGGAATTTCCTCACATATCTGATACAATTCCGCTCTATGGTGAGCCAATAATACCCAGCTCTCAGAATCTTCTTTGCTAAGACGTACCCGCTCATATTGGGTCCGCAGGCTCCAGCGTGCACCTCAATCATAATCTTACTAGCTTGTTGCGCATCCACACACCTCAACAATCCCAGGTCTGCTGTTCTTTTGTATATGATTCCTCCACTGAGGAAAAAGCCATTCGCCAAACGTCTTACAGCTCTCTGATCTCCGGTGGCTTGCTCCGGGTATTTACCTGCCTTCAAGTATTCCTTGATATCGTGATACCATGGTTCTCCATCCAATTCTCCTTCCATAGCAAAACAGTAAGCATTCTGATCACGTACCTGGATCTGAAGTGGATCTATATAGGCTTTGTCCGGATGATGTAACATAGAGGATAGTGTGGCCAGAGCATCTGCAACCTCGTTGTGCATTCTTGGGATGTGTTTAAACTCTATGGACTGGAATCTTTGGGACAACTCATGCAGACAATGCTGATAAGGTATCAATTTAAGATCCCTTGTTTCCCATTCTCCCTGAATTTGATGTATCAAAAGATCCGAGTCACCGATGACCAAAATATCTTGAACACCCATATTATTGCCATCCTCAATCCCAATATACACGCCTCATATTCGGCCATATTGTTGATGCAGAAAAATCGAAGATGGGCGGTAACGGGATAGTGTTGACCCATTTTTGAAATGAGTACTGCTCCGATACCAACTCCTTTGCTGTTGACAGCTTCGTCGAAATACATCTTCCACCCTGGCTATTCACTCTGTTCTATTTCCTCAACATTCATTGCCTCCTCATCTGGAAAATATGTCTTTAGTGGCTCATACTCATCATCTACTGGATTCTCTGCCAAGTGATCTGCAACTGCCTGCGCCTTCATCGCCGTACGAGTTACATAAATGATGTCAAATTCTGTGAGCAGAATCTACCATTTAGCAAGTCTTCCTGTAGGCATGGGCTTCTGGAATATATACTTCAGAGGATCCAACCGTGATATCAAGTACGTGGTGTATGCCAACAGATAGTGCTTCAGTTTCTGAGCCACCCATGTCAATGCACAACAAGTTCTTTCTAGCTCAGTATACTTCACCTCGTAAGATGTGAATTTCTTACTAAGGTAATATATAGCCTGCTCTTTCTTGCCTGTTTCATCGTGCTGTCCTAGCACACAACCAAAAGAATTGTCAAGCACCGTCAGATATAAGATCAAAGGTCTTCCCGGCTCTGGAGGATTTTCTAAATATTCCTTGATTTTGTTGAAGGCTTCCTGACATTCATCGGTCCATTTCGCTGCTACTTCTTTCTTTAACAACTTGAAGATCGGCTCACATGTTGATGTCAACTGAGCGATGAACCGGCTGATATAATTCAACCTTCCCAGTAAGCTCATTACTTCCTTCTTGTTCTTCGGCGGAGGTAAACTCTGGATGGCTTTGATCTTTGATGGATCTAGTTCAATACCCCGCCGACTTACTATAAACCCCAACAGCTTCCCTGAAGTTACTCCGAATGCGCATTTTGCAGGATTGAGTTTAAGATTGTACCTCCGGAGTCTTTGGAAAAACATCCTCAAATCCCTCACATGATCATGTTGCTTCTTGGACTTTATGATGACGTCGTCCACATACACTTCAATTTCCCAATGCATCATGTCATGGAACATTGTGGTCATTGCCCTCATATAAGTAGCTCCGGCATTCTTCAACCCAAATGGCATCACTCTATAGTAATATGTTCCCCAAGGCGTAATGAAAGCAGGTTTTTCCGCATCTTCTTCGTCCATTAGGATCTGGTGATAACCCGCATAGCAATCCACAAATGAACCGATATCATGCTTGGCGTAATTGTCGATCAATATGTGGATATTTGGTAATGGGAAGTCATCCTTTGGACTGCTTTGTTGAGGTCTCTGTAATCCACACACACCCTGGTTTTCCCATCTTTCTTTGGGACTGGCACAACATTTGCTAACCAGGTGGGGTACTTAGTAACTCGTATGACCTTTACTTCAAACTGCTTATTCACCTCTTCTTTTATCTTCACGCTGATGTCCGTTTTTAACTTTCTCAACTTTTGCTTCACTGGCCGGCATTCATGATAAATAGGCAACTTGTGGACCACCAAATCAGTACTAAGTCTAGGCATGTCATCATAGGACCAAGCAAAGATGTCCTTGAATTCATGCAACAACTTTATTAACTCTTCCCTGAGGGAGGTTTCTAAATGTACACTGATTTTAGTCTCCCGGACATTATCTTCGCTCCCCAAATTGATATATTCTGTTTCATTCAATTTCGGTTTGGGTTTTTCCTCATATTGATTCAGGTCCTTACTTATTTCCTCCAGGGTTTCCTCATCCTCATATTCTATCTCACTATCATTCTCAATTTCTTGTATAATAATTTGATTGTCATAACTGGGTCGGGAATTCTTCATGCATGACATATCGTCAGAATCAGCACATATGGAACTGTACAAAAAGGAAAAATAAAAATAAAAAATAAGGCAAAAATGAAGAAAGAAGAAGAAACTGCATTTCATTGATATTTCAAAGATGAACAAAATTTGGGTACATTCTGATTTCCATGGGGGGGTGGGGGACTACAAAAAGTAAAATTGCTTTTTGGGGAAATGATGATGAATTTCAAAAACTAACTACAAAGACTCTTTCCTGATTGGGAAAGGAGTGGCTTCCCAGTTGTTGAGCGCAACACCAGATCCCACGAACTGAACGTCTATCTTGTTAGTACCCTTACCCACTTCTACCATATTCACGTCCCCAAATAACATTTCAAACCTCATCAAGAGCTCCTCATCAGGTCTGGTCTTAGCATACCTAGACGCAACAGGTGTTAGATTTCGTATTGTTCCAGGCTTGCCAAAGGTGTCGGACAGCTTTGGGATGGGTTTAGGAAGGGTCCAGCTTTTCTTTTTGGTTTTTTGGGGTTTTTGGATGTCGGCATAGGTGGGTTTGAATCCCAAGCCGAAGGTGTCTTTGTCCACTGGCAGCTGAACTGGTTGAGTGATTCCTTGCAAAGCTTTCCCTAGCCCTTTCCCTGGTGTAAATCTATTTTTAATCATCTCCCTGGCTACCATTGTGAGCACATGATTTTTGCACCGGGCAAATAATTCCAAAATTAAAATAAATATGTTTTTGAGTGCAATTACTTGATTTGTTTGGAATTAGCTATACTTTTGAGTTTGAATAAGTAGAAATTAGAAGAAAATCAAAAAAAAATAGGCTAAGTAATTAGTTTGTTAGTTTAATTAGTTAGATTTTAAGAAAATTAAAAATAGTTTAAATAGGAGAAAATAAAGAAAAATAGCAGAAAAATTGCAAAAAATATTAGAAAATTAGAGTAAATAGCAAATTAGGATTTATAATTTTTCATAAAAGAAAAAGAAAAAAAAAGTATAAAAGGGAATACATAAAAATAATTAAAATCAGAAAAAATACAAAAATAATTGGGTTTAATAACATTTGGGCTAAAAGAATTCCAAGTCAGCGGCCCAAACACCCAAGCCCAAGAGTCTGGTCCAGTTCATTAAGCAATAAATGATCTTAGCCATTCATCAGGTCGAATCCAATGGCTGAGATTCAATCCGAAATTGATTCAAGGGGTGAGGGTGAGGCTCAATCTCCACCACTCGATCAGGACAAATCTAACGGTGGGATTATTTAGTTGAAATTGTGGTGTAATTGAATAATCGGGAGTCAATCTGAGCCGTTTGTTTGATGATCCAACGGGCGAGACATTTTGGTCTCATTAATGACAAAACGATGGCGTTTTAGTAACGCTCATCCAGAGCCGTTGATCTCCCTTCAACGAGCGGCTCGGATTATCTTAAACGACCGGCCTATAAAAGGCTTTGGTCCGAGAATTTTGCCATTTTTACACTAACCCTAAAGACGGCCGCCCCTGTATCTCTCATCTTCTTTATCATCCTCATCCTCAGCGGCCATGGCGGCCACCACTCCTACGGTGGTCGCCGGCTCCTCTTCATCCCTCCCCTCTTCTTCTCTCTTCCTCTTCACTCATAGCACACCCAAAAAACCAGAAAAACACCTGTTCTTCATAAATCCCGGTCACCGGAATCTACGCCGGTGACCACCAAAGTATGAAGATCCACCTAAAACCAATGACAATCTCTTCCCCTTCACTTGATCTGTCCACCCATACCACTGGCTCCCCTCGAATCTACCCAGATCTTGTCGAATATCCAAAACAAAGTCGCCGGAACCCTAACTCCGGCGACCTCCAAACTGGAAACCTTTCAAGACCCGTCCTTTACCATCCCCAAAACACCCCTCTGCAATCAAAACTCAAAAAAGACTTCATCTTTGAGCCTTAGAAGAAGAATCAGAAAAGAAAGAGAAGAAAAAGAAAAGGTCTGAAAAGAAGTCTGAATAAAGAAAAGAAAACAAGAAGAAGAGAATAAGATTTGAAGAGAAGAGAGTAAAAAGAGAGAATAGGAAGCTCGGGGGACAGGCCCCGCGAGCTAAGTCCCTATCCCTCTCTGTGTTTAGCTTATCTTTTCTTTTTGTTATTTTTTGCTTGCTTCATGCTTTCAATTTGTTCTGTTAGGTCTAGTTTAGTTGGTCGCATGAATTAGAGTTATCTAGTGCTTCATCTTTGTTGGTTTCTCTGTTTTAAGTATTTAATCTTGATATCCTTGTTTTTCTTCATCTCCCTATTAGGGTTACTCATTCTGTTAGCTTTCAATATCTTTTCTTCTGTTTCTTTGCGTGTTTGTTCTGCATGCTAGTTTAGCTATTTGATTCTCATCTTTAGGAATGTTTCTTATGATTGGTTTATAGTACCTCTTCTGTTTTTCTTTCTTTTGTCTAGCATGTTAGCTTAGGGTTTGTTCGGTTTAATTCTATGTTTCTTTTCTTTCTGCTTGTCTTCTATTGCTACAATTGGTCTTATATATCCTCATATGTTAATCTGTCTTTCTTCTAAACCTCAACTAGTTCTTCTCAATATGTTAGTTATAGGATTTTTGTATCTGTTTCATCTCCTTTTCTGATTAATGATTTGTCCATGATTTGGCTCTGGTTGATTATGTTCCCATGATTCTATAGTTCATTTCATATCTTTGGGCGAGTCTTTGATATTTAGTCATAAGGTTTCTTAATCTGTTCTTTCGAGCATGTTAGTGATAAGATTCTGTTTGATGTTTTAATCTCATGTTTCTTTGTTTCAAGTCATGTTATGTTTCTGATTGAGTCAAAAGAGTTACCCTGATTCCATTACAGTCCTTGATCTGTTTAGCT
Organism: Nicotiana noctiflora; assembly: GCA_032618575.1. Taxonomy (NCBI): domain Eukaryota; kingdom Viridiplantae; phylum Streptophyta; class Magnoliopsida; order Solanales; family Solanaceae; genus Nicotiana; species Nicotiana noctiflora. The sequence goes on from JASVEL010013011.1 coordinate 44,808, forward strand.
TTCATAGTCTAGTTGACCTTTCTTCTACTGTCATGCATGTTTAACTCTTGTTTTCTTTTCATCTTTTAAGTTGATGTCCTGACTGTTCTTCCTTGTGTGTTCCTCACTCTTGGTTATAGCTAGAGTTCTCTTGTTTATCTTGCAACATTTCATCTTTGAAATTAGATACCTCTTGTGCCTCCCTTCATGCTTTAGCTTAGTTGTTTAACTCTCAAGTGAAGCTTGTTCTATTCAGCTTGTCATGTTTTCTATTGTTCTCTCTTCTTAGTTAGATTCTTGAGTAAACAGTTTGATTCTCATGTCTACTTAAGGGCTTTTACCCTAATAACATCCTCAATGGTCATTCACATGCATTTTTATTATCTTCTCTATGCCCTTCTGTTCTACATCCTTCATCTTGTCTGTCATGACTTGCATTGAAAATGGGTAGGTAAAGTGGTTCTAAGTGATACCATAGGTCCTCTGATTCTTGTGAGCCATGCTTAATCTTTCATGTTGACTGTTTTGTGAGAATTTAGTGTCTATGTACCTATAACCATGATTGCTAAGTAGGGTTTTGGCTTTCCAGTGAATCACTCAATATGAAATTGATTGTAACTCATGCCTGCTTAATGTTTAATTAACACTGTACCACTTGAAATTGAGTTTGTAAGTCTGATTAATTAAAATTCAACATTATCCAACTCCTTTTCTGAATTCCGATTAGTTGATAAACATCTTTGGTTTCATGTGCTTATGTGTGCAATTGCATGTTAAAATGGCTAGGTTTGCAATAGTTTGATGTTAAGTATGAACATTGTTGATGTCTATTATGCTTAGGAGGATTGGTTATAGCTGTTAGTACTAAGTTCCATGAAAGTGGTTAGTTTTTAAATAAGATAAAATACTGAAAATGCATAATTAGGATATAAATTTAATAATTGGTCTAAGAATGGTCAACCTTGCAAAGGGTTGACCTATTCTATAAGGCCCAAACACACAGCCCCCTTTAAAAGGGGCTGGTTGTGCAAAAGGGCCATGTTTGCAAATGCAGACTGGCCCAGGCTCTATATTGAGCCCTGAACAGCAAAATGGCCAAACCTGCAAATGGTTTTGGGCCCAAATGTTCAGTATATGGCTTTGATAGCCCAAGCTAAGTCTCAACTTGAGACTGGCTAATTCTTAAATAGGTTAATCATAACAATAAAACGGGCTATGCCTGCAATTAGCTTTAATTGAAATAATATGGTCTTAATTGACTGGAATTAGATTAAAAGTGGCTAGAATTGAAATGGTTTCTTAAAATAGAACTGGCCAGTCCTTAAATACTAATGCCAGGGCTGGCCATTAGTTAAATAAGTTCAAAACAAGCTGAAAATTGACCTAGGTAGGCTAGTAAATCAGCAGTGCTCTTAGGGGCATAATTGGGTATTAAAAAGGTAAAACAATAATAGTTTAGAACTTAAAAGGGTAATGGAGACATTTATGCTCCTGATTTCTGCAATTTTGCAGAGATTTAGGGGTATAATGGTCTCCTAAAAATGGGAAATCTGTAGAAATCTCAAACCCCTAAGGTCATACAAGTAAAAAACCATAAAAAAGAATCTTAGGAACCTTCCAGAACATGCTGGAAGGATATTTGGTAACTGAAATTGGGGTTAAAGTGTAGAATGGATAATTTTAGGAGGGGGGAAGTGGGATTAATCCCATACTTCCTCCCCAAGTATTCAGCCCTAAAAATAGCTATAAATATCTCTTAAAAGGGGCTGAAAAGGGGGTTCCATTGGAGAGAAATCTGAAAACACACCAAAGCTGAAATTCATACAAAAAGCTTGAGAGATAAAAATAGCAATAGAGTAATAGGATTTTCTGGAATTTTCGAGTTAGAACTTGTTGGTTTTTATTGGTTATGCTGGGTTCTTCTGCTCGAATTTTGCTGGGTTTTCTGCTTTGCTGATTGCTGTTTGGTCTCAGTCATTTAGCATTCAAATCCTCCTGTTGCATTGCTCTGAGTTGATTGCTGTTACTTACCTGCTTATCCCTAGACTCATTGGATTTTCGTTTGTTAATTCAGGTACACTACTCTATACTTGGAGCTGTAACCTCAAGTTGAATCAATGACATGAAGATCTTTTTAGTTTATATATTGTGTAACTCATTGGTATTACTATCTTGATAGCTTAACAGTGTAGAGGTAGTATAGAATACCATGGTACAAAAACATAAACAAAAGCCTTGTAATAAGTAGTGATACAGCAGTAGTATAGTCATAGTCATACATTACACCTAGTTTAAATAGGAAAAAACTTAAAACATAAGTAAACAAATCATGATATCAAATATCAAATAATTACTGTTTCATAGAGAATGTCGTAGATCAATATGTAGTAATAAGCAGGCTTAAAAGGAAACTCATGAATTAGAGAACACAATAGATCACCTGCGAATGGGTAATGTGATATAAAATAGAAGCAAACGGTAGAAATCCAGTGATAAAATCCCAGTGTACATTTCACAGCCACTTAGTGTATTAATATCGGTACCCATTAGTAAGTTTATAAACTATAGATCTTATTTCATACAGCTAATTGATTTCCTAGTTTAAAAGCTTCAGTGTCAATTCAACCGAAATGAAAGTGAAAGTAGTCAGTAGTGTAATTCTTAATGAGCGGTTAATTTAGAAATAATGTTGACATTTAGACTTAATCCTCAATCAATTTGTTTACCCAGAATTAGTATGAACTTCGTTGGTTAGTTTAAAAGTTAAAAGTAGCTGGTTAAATTCCATATGCATAGTTATTAAATTTAAAGCTAGTGCTTCATGTACTGAATATCTTCTTTCTCTGATTAATAAAATGTTCAAAGTTTTACCTCTTAATTATGTGTATTCATCATACTGTTTCTGTTATTACAATTTGGTTTGGGCCCAAAACATTACGTGGGCCTGAACTATGGAATCATTCGACCGGGCTACCCAAATGAAGATCTGAAGACTGCTTAGGCACGTCCGGTACAAAGCTGAAGAACCAGGCCCAATTAAATAGTAAGAACTCAACGGGCTTGGATTATTATAGCGTTAGTAATACGATTAAGGAAAGAACAAGTGTAGAAAATGTAGTTAAATACAAGTATTGAACCTTTTAATGAAAATTGGGACGAGCCTCGCCCGAATAACACCGGGGCCCCCATTTAGTAATGATATAAACATAACTAGACTCGGGAAGACTATATAGCTAATTCCGTAGTCTTACCCAAAACAATGAAAAGCCGACAGACATCATTTAGGGCACGATTTTAATATACTTTCCATTGAACGAGTGTGCACTTGGTGCGACTCAAATCCAAATCTCGGTAAAGCCGGAATACACCAAAAGTCATAGGCGTACTGGTTGCGGTATGACTCGAGGCGTGTTTTCGCAATACCGCAAATTCCTAAAAATAATATTTAACGTAAAAACGCATTATGTTGTTAAAACTTATAATTGAGTCAAACAAAAGTCAAGAACGACAATGGAGCGACCGTGCTAAAACCACGGAATCCGGGAGTGCCTAACACCTTCTCCCGGGTTAACAGAGTTCCTTATCCGGACCTCTGCTTCGCGGACATTCATAAGAGTCAAAATTCCTCGGATTCGGGATTAACCGGTGACTTGGGACACCATTGTCATTCCCAAGTGGCGACTCGATTAATCTCTAATAAAATCCCGAACCGATTGTCCTTAAATTGGAAAAACTCCTTCCCTTACGTTATTTTATCCGTCTCGGGTAATTGAGCGTCGGGGTATACCCTACAAGTGTATTTATACATTTTAAGTATGTGGGGTAGTAAAAAGGGAGGTGTGACAGCTCTGGCGACTCTGCTGGGGATCCAACCCTGAACTTCGGTTTCAGGGTTTAAGAACTCGAGCTCCTTAGAACTGCCGTTCGCGTTTTTGTTTGACTTCATTATGTGATTTGAATAACATGTTATGTGCTTTATCTCTTTTGATATTATGTAAGCTGTATATAAAATTGTGCCGAAAAAACCTTTCTCTCTTCTCCCCCGGGGATGTGCTTACTGGTTGAGACTCCCCTTTCCGTTAAAGTCACCTTAAATTAAGAAAACAGAGGCCGGATAAGTTACAAAGCCGATTGACTCCGCGGGTCACCGGTACGTAGCCCCCTCCTCGATTCGAGTTGTCCGCTCGGGTACACGGTCTAGCAATTCATGAAACCGTAAGATTTTGAACATAGGTCTAGGACGATTATTTGCATCATATTTGACTTAGGGACTCAACACAGGGGTTGGGTCCGTCTAGGACAGGTGACCCGGTATTGAAAAGACCGAGCATGTTATGTGTTGCATTTTATTGTCCTTGATCGTTATGCGGACCGGCAGAAATCCCGAGGAGAGAGAAAAATTGTTGAAAAAAAAAAGGAAAAAAAAAAGAGGAAAATAATGATTTATAGAAAATAGGTACCCGGAAAAATTGAAAATCGGAAAAGAAAAGGTGGAACATTTTTGAAATAATTGGTCAAATAATCTGACCGAACTACGCAGGTTTGATTCTCGCCATTAGGTGGGATACGTAGGCAACCCTTAAACGGGTCCAACCACACTTTTAGAAAAAGACCAAAAAAGATTTTCTTTTCAAATAATCGAGGTGATTGCTATTTTTGGAAATTGCCGAATGTTCCGAAAGGACGACGGAAGGTTGTTTTTGCAAAAATGGCCACTTCGAAAATCATTTTTCTTTTCTTTCATTCAAAAATTGAAAACTTGCATTGAAAAAGATTTTTTCTTTTCTAAATAAAATCACCTTAATAAATGTGCAGTACGAGCACGATGATGAATGAACAATTTTCCCTAAATAAAATCCCTTTGGAGCTGAGATTATGGTGGCAGGACATGGGATCCGATGGTCAAGACTGGGTCAAAAGGTACTTGAAAGGCCTTACGGGGTTACTCGAAATAGTTCCTCGAGGTGATGTGGTTAGAGCGTTGGTCACGTTTTGGGATTCGGCACACAACGTATTTCATTTCCCGGATTTTGAACTTACCCCAACTTTGGAGGAGATTGCCTTTTACATTGGGAAGGCCGAGGTCCCGCTGAAAGGAAAATACCCGGTATCTCCGAGGACGGTGACAGGACATCGCTTCCTCGACTCTTTGAAAATTGCCCGGAATGTTCATAATGAAGATCTGGCCAACGGGTTTTGTTCTTTAAGCTTCATCTACAATAGGTTTGGACACGTTGGGGGTTTCAATGATCTTACCAACAAATTATGCTGTAAGTCCAACCGGGCGAAATGGGAAGAACACCGGAGGTTCGCATTTTTGGTGGCATTTCTTGGAGTTGTTGTATTCCCGAGGAAAGATGGACATATCAATATAAAAGTCGCCGGGGTAGCTTTCACGCTGATAGTACAAGAAAACTGTACTCTGGCCCCGATGATTGTTGCGGATATCTATCGTGCTCTGACTGCGTGCAAAGCAGGGGCTAGCTTCTTCGAAGGGTGTAACTTGATCTTGCAAATCTGGCTAATTGAGCATCTATGCCACCATCCTTCGTATTCGAGCTATGGTTCGGCCGATCGGACATGTTTGGAAGAGTTCAATGCGAGGACAAAGGAAGTAAAATTACCAGAAGGAGTCCAAGGTTGGATTGTGTATCTTCGATCACTAACTGACGGTCAAATCGATTGGACGTATGACTGGTTACCTCTTGACGAGGTGATATACATGCCAACGGAGGGATCGCCGTTTTTGATCATGGGTTTGAAGAGTATACAACCCTATGCCCCATACAGAGCCCTGCGACAGTTGGGTCGGTGTCAGATTATTCCAAGAGATGGGGATCTCAGTGTGCAAGCTGTGGAGATTGGTCCGGACGGGCAATTCCCGGAAGCAAAAATCCGGCAAATCTGGAACGAGTGCCAGAATTTGAAGATTGATACTTGTGTGCCGAATAGAGCAAAGGGGGAGATATCACCTGGGTACTCCACATGGTACCGACGAGGGGTTGAACACGAACGTCTTTCAAAGAGACCTCACTTGCAAGACCCGATAGAGCAATCCGAGGAAAATCGGAAATGGGCGGCCAAGGAGAAAGAATATAAGGCCAAAATCAGTTTGTTGGAAGATAAGCTGAGAAATCTTCATTTCGAAAGTGGCCTACAAGCAGCATCCGATGAAGTAGAAAAGAAACAACTGAAGAAAGAAAATGATGTGTTGAAGGCTCAAATAGCTCAAATGAAAATTGCATCCGAGACCCCAGTTCGTTCAGCCCGCGATGAAAAGTTAATTGAGATTCTCCGGCGGAAAGTAAACGACTATAGCTTTGATTTGGACGTAGCTGAAAAAGAGTTAGTCAAGGCTCGGAAGCAAATGGACAAAGACACCGAGGAAAGAGCCAAGTTGGTCCGACAGCTACAAGGCAAGCATGATGTTGAAATAGCTCAGCTTAGAAAGAAAATGATCTCAGCCACAGTCAAAAGTAACAAGATTATCAAAGATCTTGAAGAAGAAAGAGAGCACTGCTACACGACTATGGCTAGATTAGAATTGAAGCTGCAACAAGTGCAAAAGGACAACCAACATACCTTGGATGCTCGCACTCAACAAATAAGCCGGCTATTGCAAGAAAAAGGGGTCATCAGAGAAAAGATTGTTCGCATCGCCCAATACATCACCCGAAAGACTCAGCTTTGTGAAGATATGTCTCGGAGGACTTTTGTATCTGCAAGTGAAGTTTTTTGTACAACAAGTCATGGCCGACCTGGATAGGCTTCAAAGGGGTTTAGCATATAGGCCCGCGGCAAGGCCGAACGATGCCTCGCGGGCACTAGGTGCATTAATGTACTCTTAGGTCATGCATCATCTTTTATTTTTTTTTTTTGTAATCAAGGTTTTGAATTATCAATGAGAAAACAAAGTGTTGTTACCAATTCTTTTGCTTTATGTCATTTCCTTTAAAACCGCTAGGCAAATAAATAGGAACGTAATTATGAAAACGACAAGAAAAAAAAAGAAGAAGAAAAGAAAAAGCAAGAAAAAAAAAAAAAAAAAAAAGAGAGAGAGCAAGAAAAGATAAAAGCAAGAGAGAAAAGAAAAGAAAAGAAGAAAAAACAAAGAAAACAAAAGAGCGGGAAAAAAGAAAAAGATGATTGAAGTGAGCAGCAGCCGGGATGATGCATAACGACTCGAGCAAATGTGTTTGTTTTTAAAGTCGTAGCATCTTATTCATGCGCTAACAACTAACGGGTGTTGATGTTTGTGAGTTCAGATTTTCTAGGCAACTGGCATACTGGCTACCCACCCATACAACACCAGATCCAAAAAGATGACAAAGGCTGTGTCCCAGGAGATCGAGGCAACCATTGTAGACCCTGCTCACGAAGAAGAGATCGTGGATGTGGCAGGGATGAAAGAAGAAATGTACAAGTTAAGACAACAGATGGCTGAAATGTACCAGGCTTGGTCAAGGGGTCAACCACTACCAGCCTATCCTGCTAACCCTGCATATGTCCCTCCAACCAATCCTAACCCCGAGCCACCAACAATGAACTCATCCTCCACCTACCCCGACTACCCTCAATACTATGCTTCCACCTCCCAGATACCACCACCTCTAACCAAGCAAGCACCACCTCAGGCACCACAAGTTGCTCCTGTATATGTGGCACCTCCGCCCGCCGTTATCCACAAATCCTCTAGCGAACCAATGTTTCATATCCAGGATTCTCACTACTACCCTCCGGAGCCGACTTTCAGACAACACGAATCTCATGCTCCGATGATGGAAGCGAGTGCCGGGCAGGAAGAGATGGCTCGGAAACTGAAAAACCTTGAGAATGCTTTCCGCAATATGCAAGGACTGGGAGGGCAAGTAAGTGTAGCCTATAAAGACCTGTGTTTGTTCCCTGAGGTGCAGCTTCCTGCAGGATTTAAGTTGCCAAAGTTCGACATGTACAACGGACACGGGGATCCGGTAGCTCATCTAAGAGGATATTGTAGCAAGATGAGAGGCGCGGGAGGTAGAGATGAATTGTTGATGGCGTACTTCAGCCAAAGTTTGAATGGATCAGCGCTGGAATGGTATACCCGACAGGACCATACAAGATGGTTTGTTTGGGATGACTTAGCACAAGCTTTCGCTAGTCACTTTCAGTACAATTTGGAGATCATACCCGACAGGTTATCCCTTACCAAGATGGAGAAAAAGCCAGGAGAGAGCTTTAGAGAATACGGTTTTAGATGGAGGGAACAGGCCGCTAGAGTGGATCCACCAATGAAAGAAGGAGAGATGGTGGATTGTTTTCTGCAAGCTTTGGAGCCAACATATTACGGCCATCTAGTGTCAGCAATTGGAAAGAGTTTCAACGAAGTTGTGAAAATGGGAAGTTTTGTAGAAGAGGGTTTGAAGACAAACAAAATTATGAGTTTTTCGGCTATCAAAGCCACCAATCAAGCTATACAGAGTGGAAACGGAGGAGTGATGGGGAAGAAGAAGAAAGAAGAAGTAGCAACCATTGAAAGTAGGTCCTGGAGTCGCAACCCACATTATAACCCACCAAGACCCTACCGCCAACACCCACCAAGCCCAGCAACTCCATATAATCCACCACCACCATCTTACCCGCCAAACCCCTACAACACACCTAGCCCATATAACCCACCACCACCACCATACCCACCAACTGTACCACATTACCACCACCCTCAAACCCAAGCCTACCCACCACCACCACCCCACGTGTGGAGAGCTCAAGCTCCACACAATGTGTACCACACCCACATACCCAACCCCTAAACCTTACCGAAACTAGAATAGACCCAGGCCGGACGCTGATTGGAGAAACAAAGCAAGAAAGACATTCACTCCTCTCGGAGAATCATATACCAGTCTTTTCCACAGGTTGAAAGAATTGGGGATGTTAAGACTAGTTGAGCCAAAAGTTCCGAACCCACCCCCGAAAAATCTTGATTCTTCCGTCAGATGTGAATACTGTTCAGGAACATTGGGCCACGATACTGAGAAGTGTTGGCAATTAAAGAATGCCATTCAAGATCTTATCGATGAGAGGAAAATTGAAGTACAGGCTCCCGAAGCCCCAAACATTACCCAGAATCCATTGCCGAATCACCACGAAACGAATATGATAGAATTGGTGCAGGGTGATGGCAATCAAAAACCATCTCAGGCCGTCATGATGATAAAGTCGAGTGATAAGTTAGAGAAGGAAATTGTGAAAAAGGAAGCAATTGTTGAGAAACCAAAGCCAGTAGTGGTGGGAAGTTTAAAGGTAGTGGTTCCAGGTGCAAAGACGATCGTGACTCTGAAAGGAGCAAGTGCAGAGCCGGTAATCATAAAACCAGTAGTGCAAATGCCAGTGGTGAATACAAAGACTGTGCCTTGGAACTATAACAAGGTAGCAGTAGTTTACAAGGGAAAAGAGATTTCTGGTGAAATTAACGAAACGCATGGACTCACACGATCTGGAAGGTGTTTTGCTCCAGAGGAACTGAGAAAGATGAAGACGGTAAAAGAAAGTCAACTGAAGAAGCCAGTGTCGGAAGAGGAAGCAAAAGAATTCCTTAAGAAAATGAAGTCGCAAGAGTACTCAGTGGTTGAGCAGTTAAGAAAGACCCCGGCCCAGATTTCTTTGTTATCTTTGTTGATACATTCAGAAGAACACCGGAAAGCTCTTATGAAGATTCTAAATGAGGCTCATGTTCCGGAGCAGATTTCAGTGTGTCACTTGGAGAAGATTACCAGCAAAATTTTCGAATCTAACAGGATCACCTTCTCTGATAGGGAGCTGCCGGTGGAAGGAACTGAACACAATAAAGCATTGTACCTCACAGTAAAGAGTGAAGAGTCAGTCGTGACCAGGGTATTAATTGACAATGGATCGAGTGCGAACATTTGCCCGCTGTCAACTTTAGGGAAGCTGAACATTAGCCCGGACAGAATCCGGAGAAACAGTATCAATGTGAGAGGGTTTGACGGCGGAGGTAAGAACACGTTGGGAGATATCATTTTGGAAGTAACCATCGGTCCCGTTGATTTTACAATGGAGTTCCAGGTACTCGACATTGCCGTGTCGTATAACTTGTTGTTAGGTCGACCCTGGATTCATACGGCCAAAGCGGTACCATCTTCTCTGCACCAGATGGTCAAGTTTGAGTGGGAACAGCAAGAGATTGTTGTACACGGGGAGGAAAATGCTTGTAATGTGGTAGCACCTTTTGACGGTACTGATGGGGATAGAGGTCCTTGGGTCTACCAAGTGACGGATGCTGTTGTAGTAAACAAAATTGCTGAAGGAGAAAAGTTACCAACCCCGATAATGGCACCAACTGCTATAATGGTGGCCAGAGAAATGCTGAGAAACGGATTTGCACCGGGGAGGGGATTAGGCAAAACACTGCAGGGAGTCACTCAACCAGCTCAGCTTCCGGAGAATAAAGGTACATTCGGCTTAGGGTTCAAACCCACCTTTGCCGATATCCAAAGAGCCTCTAAAGCCAAGAGAAACTGGACCTTGCCCAAACCCATACCCAAATTATCCGACATCTTTATCGGGCCTGGTACAAAATATCAACCATCTGCTGCAGCAAAGTGCATTGAGACCCAACTTGATGAAGAAATGCTTGGTTTCAAGAAAATGTTTTGGGATGTGAATACGATTGAAGCAGGGGAAGGCACGAGCAGAATGGACGTGCAATTTGTGGGGCCTGGAGTCACATTGAACAATTGGGAAGCTACTCCTTTCCTTATCCGGAAGGAGTCTTGGTAGTTAGCTCAAAATTTCATCATTGTTTCCCCGAAAGTTGTTATTTTATAGTTTCCCCATTCCCCTCATGAAAAAAAATCACCATGTATCCCGAACATTGTTCGTTTCTTTTATTAATGAAATGCGGTTTTTCCTTTTTCTTCACTTTTGCCTTATTTTTCTTTATTTTTCCTTTTGTACAGCTTTGCATGTGTTGATTCCAATGCCATGTCATGCGTGAAGGATTCTAGACCCAGTTCTGACAATCACATTACTATACAAGAAATCGAAGAAGATAATGAAATAGAATGTGAGGATGAGGAAGCCCTGGAGGAAATAAGTAAGGACATGAAACAATACGAGGAAAAACCCAAGCCGAATCCGAGTGATACAGAATCTGTAAACTTGGGGAGCGAAGATGATGTCCGAGAAACAAAGATTAGTGTGCATTTGGAGGCACCCCTCAGGAATGAATTGATAAGGTTGTTACATGAATTTAAGGACATCTTTGCCTGGTCCTATGATGACATGCCCGGGCTTAGCACAGATCTGGTGGTACACAAGTTGCCGATTTACTCTGAATGCCGGCCGGTAAAACAAAAGTTGAGGAAATTCAAAACGGACATTAGCGTGAAGATAAAAGAAGAGGTGAATAAGCAGTTTGAGGCAAAGGTCATAAGAGTTACCAAATACCCCACCTGGTTGGCAAATGTTGTGCCGGTCCCGAAAAAAGATGGCAAAACCAGAGTGTGTGTAGACTATAGAGACCTCAACAAAGCCAGTCCGAAGGATGACTTCCCATTGCCAAACATCCACATATTGATCGACAATTGCGCCAAGCATGAAATCGGTTCGTTTGTGGACTGTTATGCCGGTTATCACCAGATCCTGATGGACGAAGAAGACGTTGAGAAAACCGCCTTCATTACACCTCGGGGAACGTATTGTTACAGAGTAATGCTGTTTGGATTGAAGAATGCCGGGGCAACTTACATGAGGGCAATGACCACAATGTTCCACGATATGATGCATCGGGAAATTGAAGTATATGTGGACGATGTCATCATAAAGTCCAGAAAACAACCCGATCATGTGAAAGATTTGAGGAAGTTTTTCCAAAGACTCCGGAGGTACAATCTAAAGCTCAATCCGGCGAAGTGTGCTTTTGGAGTACCTTCAGGGAAACTACTGGGGTTTATTGTGAGTCGGCGAGGTATTGAACTGGATCCATCAAAGATCAAGGCTATTCAAAGTCTACCTCCGCCGAAGAACAAGAAGGAGGTCATGAGCTTATTAGGAAGGTTGAATTACATTAGTCGGTTCATTGCTCAATTGACATCAACATGCGAGCCGATCTTCAAGCTGTTGAAGAAAGATGCAGCAGTGAAATGGACCGACGAATGTCAGGAAGCCTTTGACAGGATCAAGGAATATTTGGCCAACCCTCCGGTGTTAGTTCCTCCAGAACCAGGGCGTCCTTTGATTTTGTATTTGACGGTGCTGGATAACTCTTTCGGTTGTGTACTGGGTCAACATGATGAGACAGGCAAGAAAGAACAAGCCATCTACTACCTCAGCAAAAAGTTTACATCCTACGAGGTGAAGTATACCCAACTAGAAAGAACTTGTTGTGCATTGATTTGGGTGGCTCAGAAGCTAAAGCATTATTTGTCAGCATACACTACGTACTTGATATCACGATTGGATCCTCTCAAGTATATATTTCAGAAACCTATGCCTACGGGAAGACTGGCCAAATGGCAGATTCTGCTCACAGAATTCGACATTGTCTATGTAACTCGTACGGCAATGAAGGCACAAGCTATTGCGGACCACTTAGCCGAGAATCCAGTGGATGATGAATATGAACCATTGAAAACATACTTTCCGGATGAAGAGGCAATGCTTGTCGAGGAGATGGAGCAAGAGGAGAGGCCAGGATGGAAAATGTACTTTGACGGAGCTGTCAACAGCAAGGGCGTTGGTATCGGAGCGGTACTCATTTCAAGTACGGGTCAACACTATCCCGTCACAGCTCAGCTTCGATTTTTCTGTACCAACAATATGGCCGAATATGAGGCGTGCATCTTGGGATTAAGGATGGCAATTGACACGGGTATTCAAGAGATTTTGGTCATGGGTGACTCGGATCTCTTGGTACACCAAATTCAAGGGGAATGGGAGACACGAGATTTGAAATTGATACCATATCGGTATTGTTTGCACGAGCTGTCTCAAAGGTTCCAGGCTATAGAGTTCAAGCACATCCCAAGAATGCACAATGAGATCGCGGACGCTTTGGCCACACTGTCCTCTATGTTGCATCATCCGGACAAGACATATATAGATCCGCTCCAGATCCAAGTCCGAGATCAGAATGCTTATTGCTTCGCTGTGGAAGAATAGTCGGATGGAGAGCCGTGGTATCATGATATTAGAGAATACTTGAAAGCTGGAAAATACCCGGAGCAAGCCACAAGAGACCAAAAGAGAGCCATCAGGCGTCTAGCCAATGGATTTTTCTTCAGTGGAGGAGTGGTATACAAAAGAACACCAGATCTGGGTTTATTGCGGTGTGTAGATGCACAACAAGCAAATGAAATCATGATCGAAGTACATGCTGGAGTATGCGGACCCCACATGAGCGGATATGTCTTAGCAAAGAAGATTTTGAGAGCGGGGTACTACTGGCTCACGATGGAGCGTGATTGTATCAGGTATGTAAAGAAATGCCATCAATGCCAGGTACATGGAGATCTAATCCATTCTCCGCCTTATGAATTGCACACAATGTCAGCACCTTGGCCCTTTGTTGCTTGGGGCATGGATGTCATCGGCCCAATAGATCCAGCCGCTTCTAATGGGCACAGGTTTATCCTAGTTGCAATTGATTATTTCACCAAGTGGGTTGAAGTTAAGACATTCAAGGCAGTGACGAAGAAAGCAGTGGTGGACTTTGTGCATGAAAATATTATATGCCGATTTGGAATCCCCAAGGTGATCAACACAGACAATGGAGCCAACTTAAACAGCCATCTCATGGCGGAAGTTTGTGAAAGGTTTAAGATCATGCACCGCAATTCCACGCCTTACAGGCCAAAGGCGAATGGTGCAGTAGAGGCGGCAAATAAGAACATCAAGAAGATTCTCCGAAAAATGGTGGAGGGATCCAGGCAGTGGCATGAAAAGTTACCCTTTGCTCTCATGGGTTACCGCACGACGGTATGTACTTCTATCGGAACCACACCTTATACACTGGTGTACGGAACGGAGGCTGTTATACCCGCAGAAATAGAAATACCGTCATTGCGAATTATAGCCGAATCCGAGATAGATGACGATGAATGGGTAAAGGCCCGGTTAGAACAGTTGAATTTGATTGATGAGAAGAGGTTGGCCGCAGTCTGCCATGGGCAGTTGTATCAGCGAAGAATGGCCAGAGCTTATAATAAAAAGGTACGACCTCGAAAGTTTGAAGTCGGGTAACTGGTATTGAGGCGTATCTTACCACATTGGGCAGAGGCAAAAGGCAAGTTTGCGCCAAATTGGCAGGGGCCGTTCCTGGTATCACGGGTGTTGACCAATGGGGCATTATATTTAACAGATGTTGAAGGAAAGTGCGTAGAGACTGCTATCAATTCAGATGCGGTCAAAAGATACTATGTATGATTCCTTTTCAATTGTATGTTTTGTATTTTGTTGTGATTTTGGAATTGAAATGATGAAGGCATTTTATTCTCTATCCAAACAATCTATCCATTGTTAACCCCTTTGAGCCTTGATGAATGAATTCTTTCATATCCCTCTCTCGGAATCGCTCTAGTGCAATAAGATCGAAATTGCCAGAATGAAAAATGAAATGATGGAAAAATGATGAAAAATGAAATGAAAAAAAAAATGAAATGAAAAAATGAAAAAAAAAAAGAAAAAGATAAAAAACAAAGAAATTGGGAAAAAATCAAAAGAAATCTAACTTATGAAGTTGAATGAACTACGTCTGACTTGATCCCGAAAGGGTACGTAGGCAGCCTCTCTGAGGTTCAGTCACAATAAAGGAAAAATCCAAAAATTCCCCACATATTGAAACTGGGGCAGAAGTTATGTTTTAATAATTCCGAGAGTTGTAAATATTTTTAACCCTCGTTGAAATTTTGAGCCTTTATATCTTTCTTTCTTAACCCATCCAAAAGCCACGCTACAGTCCAAAGAAAGACCTTCCTGATCAATTTTGAAATGATAACAAATACAACGAAGGAGGAGCGAAGCATCGGATAATACCCGTGGTACAGAAAACAAAATACAAAAAGGAAAAAATGAAAAGAAAATATAAAAATGAGAGAGTCTCATCAGTGAAAACCTTAGCCGGCACTGTGAGGCGATTGTGAGGTTGAGAGAAATAAAATGAGAGAGTCTCATCAGTGAAAACCTTAATCGGCACTGTGAGATGATCGTGAGGTCGAGAGAATAAATGAGAGAGTCTTATTGGTGAAAACCTTTCGAGGCACCGTAAGACGATCGTGAGGACTATCAGAAAAGAGAAAAAGCAACAAAAAGAATATCGGTTTGGGTTAAAGGCAATTCAGAGTCAGAATAATGATTGGAACGAACTGGGTCAGAGTTTAAATACATGGCATGGTCAGCGGAATCAGCCAGCAAATACCCAGATAAGTTCTGTCATCTCTCCAAAATACCCTTACCTTTCTTTCATTTTTTCTGCATTTCATTGTTTACCCTATTGAGAGCTAACTACCAGCTCCTGATAACGGAAGTTGAAACAATACTGGATCAGAAAGGGTAGAAGATTGGGGAAAGGAATAAAGAAGCTTGGCAAACATGGCCAAAGAAAAAAGAAAACAAAACAAAAATAGAGAAATGAGAAAAATACAAAAAGAGTCTGCAAGGGACGAGAAGTCAAAAGCCATGCAACATGAGAAAGCAAAAACAAAGGAAGCAATAAGAAGTGGGGACGGTAGATGCCAGTTGCCAGCAGTTTATATCTAATAAATTTTGTTTCATGCAGGAACAAACTGTCACTAATCACTTTAAAGTGAATGTGACCAAGGTGGAAAATTTAAAATACCAAAAAGAGAAAGTCTGCCGAATAAGTGGAGAAATTCACAGGCAAGAGAATAGTTGGTAGAAAGAAAATACCAAAAAGAGGAAGGTAACATCTTTTAAAAGCCACACCCCGGTCCTCAGGCTGAGGGAATATTTTCTGCATTTGCATTGCATGTTTAATTTCTGTTAGGCGCCCACCTTCTAATACGGGAATACTTTTCTGCATTTCGCATTGCACGTTTAAATTCTGTTAGGCGCCCACCTCCAAATACGGGAATATTTTCTGCATCGCATTGCACGTTTTAGTTCTGTTAGGCGCCCACCTTCTAATACGGGAATATTTTCTGCATTCGCATTAGCACGTTTAAATTCTGTTAGGCGCCCACCTTCAAATACGGGAATATTTTCTGCATCGCATTGCACGTTTAAATTCAGTTAGGCGCCCACCTTCAAATACGGGAATATTTTCTGCATCGCATTGCACGTTTAATTTCTGTTAGGCGCCCACCTTCTAATACGGGAATATTTTCTGCATTTCGCATTGCACGTTTAAATTCTGTTAGGCGCCCACCTTCAAATACGGGAATATTTTCTGCATCGCATTGCACGTTTAATTTCTGTTAGGCGCCCACCTTCTAATACGGGAATATTTTCTGCATTTCGCATTGCACGTTTAAATTCTGTTAGGCGCCCACCTTCAAATACGGGAATATTTTCTGCATCGCATTGCACGTTTAATTTCTGTTAGGCGCCCACCTTCAAATACGGGAATACTTTTCTGCATCGCATTGCACGTTTCAATTCCGTTAGGCGCCCACCTTCTAATACGGGAATATTTTCTGCATTGCATTGCACGTTTAATTTCCGTTAGGCGCCCACCTTCTAATACGGAATATTTTCCTGCATCGCATTGCACGTTTAATTTCTATTAGGCACCCACCTTCAAACACGGGAATACTTTTCTCCATCGCATTGCACGTTTAATTTCTCTGTTAGGCGCCCACCTTCAAACACGGGAATATTTTTTGCACATCATGGTTTATACAGTTAAAAAGCCCACACTGGGGCAGAAAAAGAAAAAAAGAGGTAGTTTTTTGTTTTGTTTTGTTTTAAGCAGGTTCATTTCGAGATCAAGAAATCAACAAAAAGAGAGTCAACAAGAAAAACAACAAAAAGAGAGTCAGCATCAAAGAAAATCAACAAAAAGAGGAAGATTCTGCATCACCGGAAAGGGAAGAAGAGCAAAAGCTAGATTAGGAACAATTGTAATTGTAGGATCATAGCTTAGAATAGCTTCTTCATTTTACATTTTTTCCCCCCGGTGTAATAAGGAGTAAGTCAGCAGGTCTCAACAGTGTCAATGCAACAGTGAGTCTGGTAGTTTTTAAAACTGCCAGACCTTCCCGAACTACACTGACCTGATTCCTGTTTAGCCCAGGATATGTAGGCAACCTCTAAAGCAGGGTGCGGTCAAAAGGTTTTCAAAAATGCTTTCACGGAATATGTCGATGTGCAAAAATCTCTCATTATTGCTCACTTATCTTTGCACTGAAACTCTTCGTGTTCCTTAATCTTAAGCGCTGTGAGCACATGATTTTTACACCGGGCAAATAATTCCAAAATTAAAATAAATATGTTTTTGAGTGCAATTACTTGATTTGTTTGGAATTAGCTATACTTTTGAGTTTGAATAAGTAGAAATTAGAAGAAAATCAAAAAAAAATAGGCTAAGTAATTAGTTTGTTAGTTTAATTAGTTAGATTTTAAGAAAATTAAAAATAGTTTAAATAGGAGAAAATAAAGAAAAATAGCAGAAAAATTGCAAAAAATATTAGAAAATTAGAGTAAATAGCAAATTAGGATTTATAATTTTTCATAAAAGAAAAAGAAAAAAAAGTATAAAAGGGAATACATAAAAATAATTAAAATCAGAAAAAATACAAAAATAGTTGGGTTTAATAACATTTGGGCTAAAAGAATTCCAAGTCAGCGGCCCAAACACCCAAGCCCAAGAGTCTGGTCCAGTTCATTAAGCAATAAATGATCTTAGCCATTCATCAGGTCGAATCCAATGGCTGAGATTCAATCCGAAATTGATTCAAGGGGTGAGGGTGAGGCTCAATCTCCACCACTCGATCAGGACAAATCTAACGGTGGGATTATTTAGTTGAAATTGTGGTGTAATTGAATAATTGGGAGTCAATCTGAGCCGTTTGTTTGATGATCCAACGGGCGAGACATTTTGGTCTCATTAATGACAAAACGATGGCGTTTTAGTAACGCTCATCCAGAGCCGTTGATCTCCCTTCAACGAGCGGCTCGGATTATCTTAAACGACCGGCCTATAAAAGGCTTTGGTCCGAGAATTTTGCCATTTTTACACTAACCCTAAAGACGGCCGCCCCTGTATCTCTCATCTTCTTCATCATCCTCATCCTCAGCGGCCATGGCGGCCACCACTCCTACGGTGGTCGCCGGCTCCTCTTCATCCCTCCCCTCTTCTTCTCTCTTCCTCTTCACTCATAGCACACCCAAAAAACCAGAAAAACACCTGTTCTTCATAAATCCCGGTCACCGGAATCTACGCCGGTGACCACCAAAGTATGAAGATCCACCTAAAACCAATGCCAATCTCTTCCCCTTCACTTGATCTGTCCACCCATACCACTGGCTCCCCTCGAATCTACCCAGATCTTGTCGAATATCCAAAACAAAGTCGCCGGAACCCTAACTCCGGCGACCTCCAAACTGGAAACCTTTCAAGACCCATCCTTTACCATCCCCAAAACACCCCTCTGCAATCAAAACTCAAAAAAGACTTCATCTTTGAGCCTTAGAAGAAGAATCATAAAAGAAAGAGAAGAAAAAGAAAAGGTCTGAAAAGAAGTCTGAATAAAGAAAAGAAAACAAGAAGAAGAGAATAAGATTTGAAGAGAAGAGAGTAAAAAGAGAGAATAGGAAGCTCGGGGGACAGGCCCCGCGAGCTAAGTCCCTATCCCTCTCTGTGTTTAGCTTATCTTTTCTTTTTGTTATTTTTTGCTTGCTTCATGCTTTCAATTTGTTCTGTTAGGTCTAGTTTAGTTGGTCGCATGAATTAGAGTTATCTAGTGCTTCATCTTTGTTGGTTTCTCTGTTTTAAGTATTTAATCTTGATATCCTTGTTTTTCTTCATCTGCTATCCCTATTAGGGTTACTCATTCTGTTAGCTTTCAATATCTTTTCTTCTGTTTCTTTGCATGTTTGTTCTGCATGCTAGTTTAGCTATTTGATTCTCATCTTTAGGAATGTTTCTTATGATTGGTTTATAGTACCTCTTCTGTTTTTCTTTCTTTTGTCTAGCATGTTAGCTTAGGGTTTGTTCGGTTTAATTCTATGTTTCTTTTCTTTCTGCTTGTCTTCTATTGCTACAATTGGTCTTATATATCCTCATATGTTAATCTGTCTTTCTTCTAAACCTCAACTTGTTCTTCTCAATATGTTAGTTATAGGATTTTTGTATCTGTTTCATCTCCTTTTCTGATTAATGATTTGTCCATGATTTGGCTCTGGTTGATTATGTTCCCATGATTCTATAGTTCATTTCATATCTTTGGGCGAGTCTTTGATATTTAGTCATAAGGTTTCTTAATCTGTTCTTTCGAGCATGTTAGTGATAAGATTCTGTTTGATGTTTTAATCTCATGTTTCTTTGTTTCAAGTCATGTTATGTTTCTGATTGAGTCAAAAGAGTTACCCTGATTCCATTACAGTCCTTGATTTGTTTAGCTTTCATAGTCTAGTTGACCTTTCTTCTACTGTCATGCATGTTTAACTCTTGTTTTCTTTTCATCTTTTAAGTTGATGTCCTGACTGTTCTTCCTTGTGTGTTCCTCACTCTTGGTTATAGCTAGAGTTCTCTTGTTTATCTTGCAACATTTCATCTTTGAAATTAGATACCTCTTGTGCCTCCCTTCATGCTTTAGCTTAGTTGTTTAACTCTCAAGTGAAGCTTGTTCTATTCAGCTTGTCATGTTTTCTATTGTTCTCTCTTCTTAGTTAGATTCTTGAGTAAACAGTTTGATTCTCATGTCTACTTAAGGGCTTTTACCCTAATAACATCCTCAATGGTCATTCACATGCATTTTTATTATCTTCTCTATGCCCTTCTGTTCTACATCCTTCATCTTGTCTGTCATGACTTGCATTGAAAATGGGTAGGTAAAGTGGTTCTAAGTGATACCATAGGTCCTCTGATTCTTGTGAGCCATGCTTAATCTTTCATGTTGACTGTTTTGTGAGAATTTAGTGTCTATGTACCTATAACCATGATTGCTAAGTAGGGTTTTGGCTTTCCAGTGAATCACTCAATATGAAATTGATTGTAACTCATGCCTGCTTAATGTTTAATTAACACTGTACCACTTGAAATTGAGTTTGTAAGTCTGATTAATTAAAATTCAACATTATCCAACTCCTTTTCTGAATTCCGATTAGTTGATAAACATCTTTGGTTTCATGTGCTTATGTGTGCAATTGCATGTTAAAATGGCTAGGTTTGCAATAGTTTGATGTTAAGTATGAACATTGTTGATGTCTATTATGCTTAGGAGGATTGGTTATAGCTGTTAGTACTAAGTTCCATGAAAGTGGTTAGTTTTTAAATAAGATAAAATACTGAAAATGCATAATTAGGATATAAATTTAATAATTGGTCTAAGAATGGTCAACCTTGCAAAGGGTTGACCTATTCTATAAGGCCCAAACACACAGCCCCCTTTAAAAGGGGCTGGTTGTGCAAAAGGGCCATGTTTGCAAATGCAGACTGGCCCAGGCTCTATATTGAGCCCTGAACAACAAAGTGGCCAAACCTGTAAAGGTTTTGGGCCCAACTGTTCAGTATATGGCTTTGATAGCCCAAGCTAAGTCTCAACTTGAGACTGGCTAGTTCTTAAATAGGTTAATCGTAACAATAAAACAGGCTATGCCTGCAATTAGCTTTAATTGAAATAATGTGGTCTTAATTGACTGGAATTAGATTAAAAGTGGCTAGAATTGAAATGGTTTCTTAAAATAGAACTGGCCAGCCCTTAAATACTAATGCCAGGGCTGGCCATTAGTTAAATAAGTTCAAAACAAGCTGAAAATTGACCTAGGTAGGCTAGTAAATCAGCAGTGTCCTTAGGGGCATAATTGGGTATTAAAAAGGTAAAACAGTAATAGTTTAGAACTTAAAAGGGTAATGGAGACATTTATGCTCCTGATTTCTGCAATTTTGCAGAGATTTAGGGGTATAATGGTCTCCTAAAAATGGAAATCTGTAAAAATCTCAAACCCCTAGGGTCACACAAGTAAAAAACCATAAAAAAGAATCTTAGGAACCTTCCAGCACATGTTGGAAGGATATTTGGTAACTGAAATTGGGGTTAAAGTGTAGAATGGATAATTTTAGGAGGGGGGAAGTGGGATTAATCCCATACTTCCTCCCCAAGTATTCAGCCCTAAAAATAGCTATAAATATCTCTTAAAAGGGGCTGAAAAGGGGGTTCCATTGGAGAGAAATCTGAAAACACACCAAAGCTGAAATTCATACAAAAAGCTTGAGAGATAAAAATAGCAATAGAGTAATAGGATTTTCTGGAATTTTCGAGTTAGAACTTGTTGGTTTTTATTGGTTCTGCTGGGTTCTTCTGCTCGAATTTTGCTGGGTTTTCTGCTTTGCTGATTGCTGTTTGGTCTCAGTCATTTAGCATTCAAATCCTCCTGTTGCATTGCTCTGAGTTGATTGCTGTTACTTACCTGCTTATCCCTAGACTCATTGGATTTTCGTTTGTTAATTCAGGTACACTACTCTATACTTGGAGCTGTAACCTCAAGTTGAATCAATGACATGAAGATCTTTTTAGTTTATATATTGTGTAACTCATTGGTATTACTATCTTGATAGCTTAACAGTGTAGAGGTAGTATAGAATACCATGGTACAAAAACATAAACAAAAGCCTTGTAATAAGTAGTGATACAGCAGTAGTATAGTCATAGTCATACATTACACCTAGTTTAAATAGGAAAAAACTTAAAACATAAGTAAACAAATCATGATATCAAATATCAAATAATTACTGTTTCATAGAGAATGTCGTAGATCAATATGTAGTAATAAGCAGGCTTAAAAGGAAACTCATGAATTAGAGAACACAATAGATCACCTGCGAATGGGTAATGTGATATAAAATAGAAGCAAACGATAGAAATCCAGTGATAAAATCCCAGTGTACATTTCACAGCCACTTAGTGTATTAATATCGGTACCCATTAGTAAGTTTATAAACTATAGATCTTATTTCATACAGCTAATTGATTTCCTAGTTTAAAAGCTTCAGTGTCAATTCAACCGAAATGAAAGTGAAAGTAGTCAGTTGTGTAATTCTTAATGAGCGGTTAATTTAGAAATAATGTTGACATTTAGACTTAATCCTCAATCAATTTGTTTACCCAGAATTAGTATGAACTTCGTTGGTTAGTTTAAAAGTTAAAAGTAGCTGGTTAAATTCCTTATGCATAGTTATTAAATTTAAAGCTAGTGCTTCATGTATTGAATATCTTCTTTCTCTGATTAATAAAATGTTCAAAATTTTACCTCTTAATTATGTGTATTCATCATACTGTTTCTGTTATTACAATTTGGTTTGGGCCCAAAACATTACGTGGGCCTGAACTATGGAATCATTCGACCGGGCTACCCAAATGAAGATCTGAAGACTACTTAGGCACGTCCGGTACAAAGCTGAAGAACCAGGCCCAATTAAATAGTAAGAACTCAACGGGCTTGGATTATTATAGCGTTAGTAATACGATTAAGGAAAGAACAAGTGTAGAAAATGTAGTTAAATACAAGTATTGAACCTTTTAATGAAAATTGGGACGAGCCTCGCCCGAATAACACCGGGGCCCCCATTTAGTAATGATATAAACATAACTAGACTCGGGAAGACTATATAGCTAATTCCGTAGTCTTACCCAAAACAATGAAAAGCCGACAGACATCATTTAGAGCACGATTTTAATATACTTTCCATTGAACGAGTGTGCACTTGGTGCGACTCAAATCCAAATCTCGGTAAAGCCGGAATACACCAAAAGTCATAGGCGTACTGGTTGCGGTATGACTCGAGGCGTGTTTTCGCAATACCGCAAATTCCTAAAAATAATATTTAACGTAAAAACGCATTATGTTGTTAAAACTTATAATTGAGTCAAACAAAAGTCAAGAACGACAATGGAGCGACCGTGCTAAAACCACGGAATCCGGGAGTGCCTAACACCTTCTCCCGGGTTAACAGAGTTCCTTATCCGGACCTCTGCTTCGCAGACATTTTAAGAGTCAAAATTCCTCGGATTCGGATTAACCGGTGACTTGGGACACCATTGTCATTCCCAAGTGGCGACTCTGATTAATCTCTAATAAAATCCCGAACCGATTGTCCTTAAATTGGAAAAACTCCTTCCCTTACGTTATTTTATCCGTCTCGGGTAATTGAGCATCGGGGTATACCCTACAAGTGTATTTATACATTTTAAGTATGTGGGGTAGTAAAAAGGGAGGTGTGACAACCATCATAGCGGCAGGTGCCACCGTAGGGATTGGCAGTTTCTCTCCTTCAACAATCTTATTCGCTGCTACAGTGTCCGTCAACTGGTACACCCAGGGACCTTTGTCTCCATCCACATCCTCGAATGGAATTATGGCATTGCAGGTGTCTCCTTCTCCGTGCATTGTGATTTCTTGCTGCTCTTATTAAAAATGACCATTTGGTGTAAGGACGATGGCACGGCTTTAGCTGCGTGGATCCATGGTCGACACAACAATAGATTGTAGGAAACAGCAATGTCTAACACCTGAAACTCTATCGTAAAGTCTACTGGCCCAATGGTGACCTCCAAAATGATATCCCCCAAAGTGTTCTTACTTCCTCCGTCAAACCCTCTCATATTCACACTATTCCTCCGGATTCTGTCAGGACTGATATTCAGCTTTCCAAGAGTCGAAAGCGGACAAATGTTTGCACTTGAGCCATTATCTATCAACACCCGAGTGACCACTGACTCCTCGTTTTTCACAGTAAGGTAGAGCGCCTTATTATGTTCAGTCCCCTCAATGGGCAATTCACTGTCCTGAGAACGTAATCTTGTTGGATTCAAAGATCTTGTTGGTAATCTTCTCGAGATGACATACAGAGATCTTTTCAGGGACATGCGCCTCACTCAATATCTTCATCAATGCTTTTCTGTGTTCCTCCAAATGGATCAACAATGAGAGCAAAGAGATTTGTGTGGGTGTCTTCCTCAACTGTTCTACTATTGAGTAGTCTTGAGATTTTATCTTCTTGAGGAATTCTTCTACTTCTTCTTCGGACACAGGCTTCTTCATATAACTCTCTTTCACCACCTTCATTTTTCTTAACTCTTCCGGGGCAAAGCACCGCCCGTAACGAGTTAGACCGTGTGTCTCGTTGATCTCTCCAGTTACTTCTTTTCCTTTGTACACTAGTGCCACCTTGTTGTAGTTCCAAGGTACAGTCTTGGTATCTACCACCGGCATCTGTACCACTGGCTTTATAATTACCGGTTCCATGCACGCACATTTCACTGTCAACACTGGTTTCACACCTGGAACCACAACTTTCAAAGTCTCCACCGCTGGTTGCTTTTTCACTGGTTCTTCAGCTAGCACTTTTCCTTTCTCAATTTCCTTTCCTGCTTTGCTGCTGGCCTTTATCATCATGACCGACTGGGATGGCTTCCTGCTGCTCTTCTCTCGTGCCAACTCTATTATATGTGTTTCATGATGAGCCGGCAGGGGATTCTGAGTAATGTTTGGAGCCTCTGGAGCTTGTACCTTAATCCTCCGACTATCAATGAGCTCTTGAATAGCAGTCTTCAAATGCCAACATTTCTCAGTGTCGTGTCCTGGTGCCCTAGAGCAATACTCGCACCTGACCGACTGATCGATATTCCTTGTAGGTGGGTTCGGAAGTTTTGATTTGATTGGGCTCAACATCCCCAATTCTTTCAATCGGTGATAGAGGCTAGTGTAGGATTCCCCCAACGAGGTGAAAGTTTTCTTTGCCTGGTGTTTGTTCCACATCTCCGGGTCGGGCCTGAAATTGGTTTTGTTCGGGTTTCTATAAGTTCTAGAAGAGGGGTAGGTATTTTGTGTGTGATAAACATTCTGCGAGGCCTGGGCTCGTCATACCTGTGGTGGTGGTGGATAAGTTTGGGCTTGTGGATTATGGTAGTGTGGGGTAGTAGGTGGGTAGTATGGTGGAGGTGGGTTGTATGATGTTGGTGGGTTGTATGGTGTTGGTGGGTATGGCTTATATGGTCGAGGCGGGTGATGGTATTGGCTACGATTCCAGGGTTTACTCTCCACAACTGACACTTCTTCTTTCTTTTTCTTCCCAATGGATCCTCCACTCCCTGTGTGGATGGCCTGATTTGTGGCCTTGATCGCTGAAAAACTCATAATCTTGTTAGTTTTCAATCCTTCTTCCACAAAACATCGCATTTTTACGACTTCATTAAAATTATTGCCAATGGCTGACACTAGATGTCCATAGTAGGTGGGCTCCAAGGCCTTCAAGAAACAGTCTACCATTTCACTTTCTTTCATCGGCGGATCCACCCTCGCCGCCTGTTCTCTCCACCTAAAACCGTACTCTCGAAAGCTTTCACCAGGTTTCTTTTCCATCTTAGTGAGTGACAACCTATCCGGTATGATTTCCAAATTGTACTGAAAATGGTTAGCGAATGCTTGTGCGAGATCATCCCAGATAAACCATCTGGTGTGATCTTGGCGCGTGTACCATTCCAATGCAGAGCCACTCAAACTTTGGCTGAAGTATGCCAGCAGAAGCTCATCTATTCCCCTTGCACCTCGTATCTTGCTGCAGTATCCTCTAAGATGGGCCACTGGATCTCCATATCCACTGTATATGTCAAACTTCGGAAACTTGAACCTGACAGGAAGTTGCACTTCTAGAAACAGACATAGGTCTTTGTATGCCACACTTACTTGTCCCCCTAGCCCTTGTATGTTACGAAAGGACTTCTCCAAACTCCTTATTTTTCTGGCCATCTCCTCCTGTTCTAAGTTCCTAACAGGTTTCTCTTCGATTGCCTCCATCAATGGGGTGTGGGTTCATGCTACCGAAAGGTTGGTTCAGGAAGGTAGTAGTGGGTATCTTGTACATGAAACAACGGTTCACTGGATGACTTTTGCAAGGCAGCAGGTGGAGGTGCTACATATACCGGGGCAACTTGGGGTGTCTGGGGTGGCACTTGTTTTGACAGTGGCGGTGGTACCTGAGAGGTCGAGGCATAGTAGTGATGATAGTCTGGATATTTAGAGGATGAGTTCATAGTGGGTGGCTCAGGGTTGGGATTGGTTGGAGGTACGTATGCTGGGTTAGCGGGATAAGTGGGTAAGGGTTGACCCCTCGACCAAGCCTGGTACATCTCAGCCATCTGCTGTTTAAGCTTGTACATTTCTTCTTTCATTAACGTCACGTCCACAACTTCCTCCTCTTGGACGGGGTCCATGACTGTTGGTTCGATTCCTTGAGATACGGCCTTTGTCATTGTCTTAGATCTTGTGTTGTAGGGATGAGTAGCCAAAATGCCAGTTGCCAGCTAGAATCTGGATCTTATAAACAACAACACCCGTTAGTAGTTAGCACATAAAGAGATAAGATGCAACGATTTGGAATAATCACATTTTGCCTTCGATCGTCATGCATCATCTCGACTTTTGTTTTATTTTGAACCAATCTCATCATTCTCTTTTTTTCTTTTCTTCTCTTTTTTTCTCTTTTCCTTTTCTTTCTTTTTTTTTCTCTTTTTTTTCTCTTTTTCTCTCTTTTTTTTTCTCTCTTTCTTTCCTTTCCCCTCTTCTTTATTGATTTGTATTCCTATTTATTTGCCTATCGTAAATAAAGAATTGACATAAAGCAAAAGGATTGACAACAACTCTTGATTTCTCATTGATAGTTCAAAACATCGGTTTACAAGAGGGTGTTGTGCTACTAATACAGAGAAATATAAATACAAACTGCATGCCCTATGAGTACATTAATGCTCCTAGTGCCCGCAAGACATCATTCTGTCTTGCTGCGGGCCTATATGCTAATCCCTTTTAGAGCCTATCTAGGTCGGACATGACTTGCTGCACAAAGAACTTCACTGCTGACACACACGTTGCCCGGGACATTTCTTCACATAGCTGGCTTTTTCGGGTGATGTACTGAGCAATATGAACAATTTTCTCTCGAATGACCCCTTTCTCTTGAAGCAATCGGCTGATCTGTTCGGTGCGAGCATCTAAAGTGTGTTGGTTCTCCTTTTGTATTTGTTGTAGCTCGAACTCTAGCCGGGCTATAGTCGTGTAACAGTGTTCTCTTTCTTCTTTGAGATCTTTGATGATCTTGTTACTTTTGACAGTGGCTGTGACAAGTTTCTTTCTTAGTCGAGCTACCTCAAACTCATGCTTATCTTGTAGCTGTTGAACCAACTTAGCACTTTCCTCGACATCTTTGGCCAGTTGCTTTCGAGCGCTGACTAACTCCTTTTCTGCTTTGTCTAAGTCGAAGCTGTAGTCATTCGCCTTGTGCCGAAGAGTTTCAATCAATTTCTCATCTCGGGCTAGGCGAACAGGGGTCTCGGATGCAATTTTCATTTTAGCAACCTGAGCCTTCAGAATTTCATTTTCTTTCTTCAGTTGCTTTTTCTCTCCTTCGTCGGATGCTGCCTACAAACCGCTCTCAAACTGGAGATCTCTCAACTGTTTTTCCAGCAAGCTGATCTTGGCCTTATATTCACTTTCTTTGGTCGCCCAATTCTTGTTTTCTTTAGATTGCTCCACCAGATCTTGAAAGTGAGGTCTTTTCGAAGGTCTCTCATGCTCAATACCCCGCCGATACCATGCGGAATACCCTGAAGACACTTAACCTCGAGCTCTGTTCTGCACACAAGTCTCTACCTTCAAGTTCTGACATTCATTCCAAATCTGCCGGACCTTTGCTTCTGGGAATTTCCCATCTGGACTAATCTCTCTCACTTGCGAACTGAGGTCCCCATCCTTTGGTATAACTTGACATCTACCAAGTTGGCGCAGTGACCTGTACGGGGCATAAGGCTAGATACTTTTTAAACCCATGATAAAAAAGTGTGACCCTTCTGTCGGCATATAAATTACCTCGTCGAGGGGCAACCAATCATATGCCCAATCGATCTGGCCGTCAGTCAATGATCGTAGATGCGAAATCCAATCCTTTACTCCCTCTGGCAACTTAACTTCTTTTATCCTCTTGTAAAATTCTTAGAGGCATGTTCTTTCAGTCAGCCCATAGCTTGAGAACGAAGGATGATGGCATAGATGTTCTATCAACCATATTTTCAAGATCAAGTTGCATCCCTCAAAGAAGTTGGCCCCTGCTTTGCATAATCAAGGCACGATAGATGTCTGCTAAAATCATTGGAGCCAGAGTACAATTATCATGTACTACCAAAGTGCTTGCTACCCCGGCAAACTTTATATTGATGTGCCCATCTTTTCTCGGAAATATGATAATCCCGAGAAACGCCACTAAGAAAGAAAACCGTCGATGATCCTCCCATTTTGCCCGGTTGGACTTGCTACAAAGCTTGTTCGTGGAGTCGTTCAAATCCCTGACATGTCCATATCTGCTATAAATGAAGTTCAGGGAGAAAAATCTGTTGGCTAAATCCTCGTTGTGGACATTTCTAGCAATTTTCAAAGAATCCAAGAAGCGGTGCACCGTTACTGCTCTTGGGGCTACCGGTTATCTTTATTTCAAGGGGACCTCATTCTTCCCTATGTATAAAGCAATTTCCTCCAGAGTGGGAGTGAGCTCAAAGTCTGGAAGATGTAGTACATTGTGTGCAGGATCCCAATATGTGACCAATGCTCTGATTATGTCGCCTCGGGGAATTATGTCCAATAATCTCGTGAGATCCTTTAAGTAGCCTTTGATACAATTTTGACCTTCTACTCCCATGTCGTTCCACCATAGTCTTAGCTCCAAAGGGATTTTATTCATTAAGGCAAAAGGTTCATTCTGTATTGTGCTCATCCTGCACATTTATTAAGGCGATTTTATTTAGAAAAGAGAAAAATCTTTTTCAATGCAAATTTTCATTTTTTTTGAAAGAGATGACTCTCGAAGTGGCCATTTTTGCCAAAATCGCCTTCCGGCGTCCTTTCGGAACATTCGGCCGTTTCCAAAAAATAGCGATCACTCCTATTATTTGAAACGAAAAATATTTTCTAGTCTTTTTCTAAAAAGGTGGTTGGACCCGTTCAAGGGTTGCCTACGTATCCCGCCTAATGGCGAGAATCAAACCTGCGTAGTTCGGTCAGATTAGTTGACCAATTATTTCAACAACAAAGCCATTATTTCAAATTTTCAGATTTTTCGAATACGCTTTTTCACTAGTTCTCATTCCTCTCCCTTTTTATTGAACACTTTTTCTATCCTCGGGAATTTTGCCGGTCTGCATAACGATCAAGGACAACAATAATGCAACACATGATATGCTCGGTCTTTTAATTACCGGGTCACCTGTCCTAGACGGACCCAACCCCTGTGTTGAGTCCCCTAAGTCAGATATGATGCAAATAATCATCCTAGACTTATGTTCAACATCTTAAAGTTTCATAAAGTGCTAGACCGTGTACCCGAGCGAACAACTCGAATTGAGGAGGGGGCTACGTACCGGTGACTCGCGGAGTCAATCGGCTTTGTAAATTATCCGGCCTCTATTTCTTAGTTCAGGTATGACTTAACAGAAAAGGGAGTCTCAACCAGTAAGCACATCCCCGGGGTAAAGAAGAGAAAGGTTTTCGACACAGTTTTATATACAATCCACATAGTATCAAAACGATAAAACACATAGCATGTTGTTCAAATCATATAACGAAGTCAAATAATATCGAAAACAGCGATTCTAAGGAGCTCGAGTTCTTAAACCTTGAAACCGAAGTTCTGGGTTAGGATCCCCAGCAGAGTCACCAGAGCTGTCACACCTCCCTTTTTACTACCCCACACACACACCTGTAAAAGGCTTTTGTACCGATCCGTTTGGAAAGATACGTAGGGTATACCTCAGTGTTCAAATACCCTAGACGGATATAACAATAAAGAGGAAGGAGTTTTTCCACATAAAGGACAATCGGTTCGGGATTTTTATTTAATTATCAGAGTCGCCGCTTGGGAAGATAATGGTGTTCCAAGTCACCGGTTAATCCCGAATCTGAGGAAGTTGACTCTCTTATTACAGTCCGCGAAACAAAGACCTGGATAAGGAACTGTGTTAACCCGAAAGAAGGTGTTAGTCTTTTCCGGATTTCGTGGTTTTAGCACGGTCGCTCAATCATCGTTCTCGAATCTCATTTGACTTGTTATAGATTTTAACAATTCGTATGTGCTTTTACTTTTAATATTTTAAAGAATTGCGACATCGCAAAAATGCACTTCGAGTCACACCGCAACCAGTACGCCTATGACCTTTAGTACATTTAGGCTTTGCCGGGATTTTGGATTTGAGTCGCACCAAGTGCACACTCGTATTCAAGGAAGGTATATTAAATTGTGCCTAATAGAGTCTATCGGCTTTTAATTCTTTTGGGAGAGGCTATGAAGTTTACTAGTAGCCTTCCCGATTCTATTTATTCATTATTTCATTACTAAGAGGGCCCCACTATTTGGTGTCATATGAGGCTCGTCCCAGTTTAGTTTTAATAGTTCAGCCCTATTATTTAACTCTATTTTCTATACATGTTTTTTCCTTAGTCATTTTACTTAATCGCATTTCCAGATGAGTGAGTCCAAGCCTTTATGATTCCCGTTGGTATTGGGCATGGGCTCATGGATCTATATTCAGCGAATTGTTACATATATCTGGGTCTTGATAACCCAGACCAACTTTAGGTTTTTGCCTAACAGCCTAGTGAATTATCGCATACAGTCCAAGCCCACGCAGTACTTCAGGCCCAGACCAGATTGGAACGATAACAAAGATAAAGATGCTAAATTCATAGCAAAAGAAATACTCAGAATAAAGAACGAAATCAAATCACTTTTATTTTATTTATCAGAAGATGAAAATCACTGTACAATACAATTCATGTTAACTTTAAACTAAAATAACTAAATGCATATGAAATCAGACTACTTCTACACTTCTACTTTTTCTTAAAGGCTGATATACACAAAAATTGGAAGTTACTTAACTAAGCAATTGAGATCAGATGGTTTAACTATATGAAAGCATGATTTAAACAATTTGACTGCTTACTTAAAGTAGACCTGAGTATCTAAGGTTAAATGATTCAGTGATGCCTATATACGCGATAGTACTACTGGATTTACTTCAACTTGCACTCATTCAACGTCTCAAACCCAGTTGCGAATTACTTCATTGTTTCTGTTAACTATTCTTCCCTTTCAAACGGATTCATAGATGTGATTAGCTACTGATATTAATATGAGTCAAGATTATTTGATGTTCACCAAACCAATTTCATCCTAATTGTTATCTTCTCTGGTTGTTTCCTTTTTAACTCACTTAAATCTAGGTATTGATCTACGGAGACAAACTAACTACACGACCATGGTTGATAGTTTCATTATAAGTTTGTTGTTATTAGTCCATATGATGGTCTTTTAGCTTTATTTTAAAGGTTTTACCTATTTAACTAAGTGATATACTATCTACACTACACTACCACTATTAAGCTATCTATTACACTATTTTTGTTTTTCTACTAATACACACTACACTACATTTAAATTACAGATCAAAACTACTAAACCAGTAACGAAAAAAGTAGACGACAAGTTCATAATAATAGATAATTGTTTACGTTTGAACTTCATTTCTATTTAGCAATTCAGCATTACATCTTCGAATGGAACAAAGGAGTGTACCTGAATCAGCAAAATAGAAGCCAATGAGTTCTAGAGGATTAAGAAATAAGCAACAAAAAGAGACTCAAGGCAATGCAACATTGAAGATGAATCCCAAACGAGCAGAAAACCACAGCAACAATGCGGATAATAGATCCAATCAGAACTTCAAGCAGGAAAACCAAAGAGACAGACTGCTAAACCAGATGTTCTCACTCGAAAATGCAGGAAAATTACTTGCTATATTACTATATTGTTTACTTTGATTTCCTCTATTGAAAAACCAGCCCTTATTTCACTCCTTTTGGGGGTATTTATAGGTGTAGGAATGGCAGATTTCTTGGGGAAAGAATGGAAGTAAATTCCACTTCTCCCCCTTTAAAAATCACTAAATCTACACTTAGACCCCATTTTCAGTTATAAGATCCCTTCCAGCATGTGCTGGAAGGTTCTTTTTTATTCCATTTCTAGGATTTCACCAAAGTATCCTTATTGGTTAGGGATTTTTACTGATTTCCCTTTTTAGGGAGACCATTATACCCTTTAATCTATGTAAAATTGCAGAAATCAGGGGTACAAATGACTCACCTGTCCCTATGTGTTCTATGTGATTCACCATTTGTCACGACCCCAAATCCGGTCATGATGGCGCCCAGCACATTGCTAAGCCAGCCTGACCAATCAATAAGAATAACAGAGCTAGAAGCTCTCTTTAGCCCATTTAAGCATACCAAATCACGAATTAATAGCGATACATATAACGAAAACGGGGAACCAAGTCCCATAATACATCAACTCCCATAGACCAAGGGTCAAGAGTCATGAGCCTCTACTGAACATGAGTGTACAAAGGTTTACAAGATACCAAGTGCGGAAAGAAAAGACAATACAAAGTCAAGAGACAGTGAGAAGGAATATCGGGTCCTACGGACTCTGCAGCTACCTCGAATATCCACAAATGTCGCCTCGCACAGCTACTGGATCACTGCTGAGAGGTACCTGGATCTGCACACAAGGTGCAGGGAGTAAAATGAGTACCGCCGTACTCAGTGGTAATAAACAAGAGTAAGACAGTCACAGATAAGAAATCCGCAATAAAGCACTATGTAAGGCCGTAATCAAATACCCCGTCACGGAATCAAGATCGACCGTACTCGTACCAACAAGTACCAACAAAACAGTATAACAGCTAGCAGGTGTAGCTAAAATGCAATGCAATGCATGATATGACCGCTACGACGCGTAGCCCGATCCAATTTGGGTACCCGTGCTCACTGTGGGGGTTCAGACTCCGGAGGGGCTCCTACAGCCCAAGCACAATATCACTGCGGCGTGCAGTCCGATCCAACATATATACTGCTGCGGCGCGCAGCTCGATCCACTACTAGTCAGCTAATATGCAATCACAGCCTCGCAGGCTCAAAAGTAATTTGAAAACATCTTTTATCATTTTTCAGTTGAAAACAGAAATATCAAGTTCCAGAGATTTGGAAATAACATGATAACAGAAATAGCTACGGACTGGTAGTAACTAACATGTCAATATGATAAGACAATGATAACGATCCTCGCGGGATCCAATAACTGGCTCACGGCCCACATGTATACTCAACCGCCCAAGAAGGGGTTCCTCGGCTCAAGAGTGGCCATTATCACAATATATAATATGCAACCATCCGAGAAGGAGGTTCGACGGCTCAAGAATAGCCTAATATCACAATACAATATCAACAAGTCGGACTAAGTCATAGTCCCCATTCATGATCGACCCCGCACTCTCAAGAGTGTGTGTGTCTCGCCGCTATACAGCGTCACAAAGTGGTATACCGGGGTTTCGAACCCGCCGGTCATCACCCACATCTATTACTCACCTCAATACGGCGCGACGACTACTCCGCAATGCCCTTGCCACGAGAATCAAGCTCCGCACGCGTAGAATCTGATCAAATACAGTAGAAACACAACAAATTAGGCCAATGGGACGACACCCAATCAATACAACTCAATTTACATCAAAATTCCCCACAGTTGTCAAAACCCGACTTTCGGTACGCTTCTCTAAAAATTACGAAAGTCACGTATTCGGAACCCTCATCTCGATACGAGTCTAAGCATATCAATTTTACCAAATTCGGACTCCATTTGCCCATTCAAAACCTTGATTTTCTAAAGTTCAAGCCTAGGGTTAAATCTTCCATGAATCACCCTAAATTCCTCCATTTTCATGATATAATTGCATAATATTATCAATACTAATCATCGTATAAGTCCATAGTTGATTACCCTGATGATTTCCCTTGAGTTTCTCTTCAAAATCGCCCAAATCGCCTCTAAAGCCGAGACCCAAATGTGTGAAATGTTTCGGAAATTTTCTAACTTCTGATACAATTAATTCACTGCGATTTTCGCTTCTGCGGACCATTTTCCGCCCCTGCGGAACCGCTTCTGTGACCTTTTGGTCGCTTCTGCGAACCCAGGCCCTTTTGGCCATTTCCGCACCAGCGATCCAAGGACCGCTCCTACGAGTCCGCTTCTGCGGATTCTCATCCGCTCCTGCGGTCCTTTCCGCCTCTGCGATCAAGAGTCCGCTCCTGCGGACTCGCCTACGCGATCAACCACCCGCTTCTGCGGACCTCCCCATCACGCCTCAGGACCGCTTATGCGATCGCCCACTCGCTTCAACGAAGCCGCCCTTGCGGGCCAGGCTCCGCTTCAAATTTCCGCATGAGCGAAAACAACAGAACAGACTCAAAAACCTGCAATTTTCCACATTTTCTCCCGTTTAACCATCCGAAATTTTCCACATTTTCTCCCGTTTAGCCATCCGAAAACACCCCGAGGCCCCCGGGACCCCAACGAAAACCACCAACATACCCCAAAACACGATACGAACTTTTTCCAATCATAAAAACACCATCCTAAACATTAAAATCACCAATTACACACGGATTCAAGCCTAAATTCCTTCAAAACTTCCGAATTACACAATCAATCAAAAACCCGACCAAACAACGTCCGAATGACCTGAAATTTTGCAGGCACATCCAAAATCACCTAACGGAGCTACGGCAACTGTCGGAATTCCATTCCGACCCCCGGATCAAAATCTCACCTACCGTTCGGATTTTGCCAAAATTCAACCTTAGCCAATTCAAGCCTAATTCTACACCGGGCCTCCAAATTTAATTTCGATCGCTCTACTAAGTCACAAATCACCTCTCGGAACTAACCGAATCATCAGAATTCGATTCTGAGCCCTCTAACCAAATAGTCAACTCCAGGTTGACTTTCCTTATTCAAGTTTTCTTCAAAAAGGCTATATGCCCCATTTTCAATCCATTTCACTCCTAACTCACCCAATAGACTCTAACACTGATATAAAATCATAAAACATGTTTTTACAACATAACGGGGTGGTAATTCCTGTGACGACGGGCCGGGTCGTCACACCATTTTACCAATTTGGATTCCTTTTATGCCTTTAAGGGCACTGCTGATTTACCCGACCTACCTAGGTATGGTTTTCAGCATTTTTGGACTTATTTAACTAATGGCCAGTCCTTGCATTAGTATTTAAGGACTGGCCAGTTCTATCTTAAAGAACTATTTCAAAGTTAACCAATTTTGTTTCATTTTCAGTTAATTAAGACCTTTTATTTCATTTTAAAGCTAATTGAAGGACTAGCCTATTTTATTGTTATACTTAAGCTATTTTAAGATATATCCAGCCTCAAGTTGAGACTTGTCTTGGGCAATTGAAGCCCATTTACTGAACACAGGCTGGGCCAAGGCCTTTGCAGACTTAGCCACCTGTGATTCAGGGCTCAAATGAGCCTTGGTAAGTTTGAACTTGCAGACTTAAACCTCTTGTTACACAACTAGCCCCTTTAGGGTGGGCCAGTGTGCTGGACCTTGTGGAGTTGGTCTATTTGCAAAATTGGCTACTCTTTGGTCACTTATTTATCTTATAACCTATTTTTATTTGATTTTCAGTTTTAAACTATTTCAAAACTAGTCATTTTATGAAACTTAACACTAACAGCTATAACCAATTCCCCTAAAGTTAATGGGTGTTAATCACTGCTCATACTAGCAAGAACTATTGCAAACTCAGTCATCTCAACATACAATTGCACACATAGCCACATGAGACCAAACATTGTGCATCAATCAATTAAAACTCAAAAAGGAAATTTGATAGTGTTGAATCTTAATCAATCAATTCACATAACCCAATTTCATGTAGCAAAGTGTCAATTAATATCAATCAGACTTAGTTACAACCAATTCATGTCAGATGATACATTGAAAAACCCAAAAACCTTTAAAGTTCATGGGCATAGACACACATAGAAGCTAAACCTCACAAAACAGTCAGTAAGAGATGAAATATGGATCATTTTTAGACATAAGGACCATAGAATAAC
Organism: Nicotiana noctiflora; assembly: GCA_032618575.1. Taxonomy (NCBI): domain Eukaryota; kingdom Viridiplantae; phylum Streptophyta; class Magnoliopsida; order Solanales; family Solanaceae; genus Nicotiana; species Nicotiana noctiflora. The sequence continues at coordinate 80,991 of JASVEL010013011.1, forward strand.
ATAAGCATGGTAACCAGAATCTATTTTCAAGTACTAACCCTAGCTTTGATATATATATGAGATAGATAAGATGAAGATAAAGATAAAGAATAGAAGAATCATGGAGAAACAGTGAAGAAAAATCCTAAAATCTATCATGCCAAGTAATAGAAAGAGAAGCAGAATCAGATTAACATGCTTATTTTAGCAGATGAAGGAACAGAAGGGGTGATATAAACCAATCTTTAAGGCAAAACCTTAGTATAATACATGAAATGAAGAAGAACATGGAGACCTAGAGAAATAAACAAAGACAAAACAAAATAACCCTAATATAGGAAATGAAGGGGAATGGGGAATCAAACGGCTAAACCTAACACTAAAATTAAACATGCCTAGAGACAGAAGAGAAGAACAGTCTAGAGATTACAAAACTTAACAAAAACAACTTAATATAAAGATGAGAAAGAATAAGAGTCAAACTAGTATTAGAACTAAACATGCAGAACAATAGAATGGAAGACAATCAAACTATAGAAAGCCAACAGATCAAGACCCACATTATACACAAAAGATGAAGAAGAAAAGGTGAATCAAGATAGATCTTTTAACTCAGAGAAACAGAACATGATTGAAACAAACAAAACAGAAGAACAACGTGAAGATGAACAACATGAAAAGAAAACCCTAGTACTAAATAGATCTTTCAAGCGAGAGAAACAAAAACAAACAGAATAGAAGATATAACATAGAAGAAAGCATTAAAAAATAAAAAAAATGAAAGGAAGCAAATAGATGCAAAGAGTGAGGGGACTTAGCTTGCAGGGCCGGTCCCATGAGCTTCCCTTTTCACTTTTTCTTTTTTAGTATCTTTCAAATTCTTTTCTTTGTTTCTTTTTCTTTATTTATTTTTCTTGTTTTTATTTTTTAGACTTCAAGATGAAGTCTTTTGGGTTTTTTGTTTGGAGTGGGGTGTTTGGAGAGGGGTAAAGGTTAGATCTTGGGAAGAAACTAGGTTTGAGTCGCCGGAGTTAGGGTTCCGGCCACTTCTTTTTGGATATTCGAGAAGCTCAGGGTATATTCGAGGGAAGCCTGATAATAGGTGAATTTGACTATAATTATACCCTAAATAATCACACTTTATTATGAGAACAATGTTGTTAAAAGGACAAAATGCTTTGATTAGTGTTTGATTGTGTTTTACAGGTACATGTGATGCATTGGATACTTTAAAAAGCCATTTTGAAGCCATAAGTTGATGAAAAGGCCAAGAGAAGAGCTAAAGTGAAGAGGGCTGGACGAAGCAGTGAAGAAACAGAAGCACTGTTCATCCGCGGTCCACTCGCGGTCGCGGATGAACCGCGAGAAACGAAGCCCTCTGAATCTTGACTGTTCGCGGTCCGCTCGCGGCCGCGAACAAACCGCGAAGGCCCCAGCGGAAGTTATCCCAATTGGACTCTAATTTGTTTTCTTAGCTCTAAAACCTCTATATAAACTCCTAGTTTGCCCCATAGAGGCATGTACTTTATTTTCTTCAATACTTTTGCAAGGTTTTAGTAGGAGAGATTCCTCTCAAACTCTTTCTATTATTTTATATCAAGCAATTCTTTATGATTTCAATTATTATTCTTTTTGTTTCTTCAAGCATGAGTAGCTAAATTCTTTTCTAAGGTTTTGATGGAACTTATTGATAGATGAACTTATCGTTTATGTGATTACAAATTGTGACTTAGATTTCTATTTGTTCAACTTCATTCTTATTGTAGTTAATTGGTAGACGTCCCAATTAGCGGTGCCTATTTAGTGTGCATAACTTGGAAAAGAGTGCATATTTAGGTTTATTGTTGAACAACACCACACCTAGGTTATTAGAGGAATCTATAATTTTAGGCGTAAAGACGGGATTAGGAATAACGAAGTCTTGGGTGCAATCTAAAGTGAACTATTCAAATTAAAGCTAGCTAGGGTAGCTCGGGAGAGTGCACTAGTAAATTATTGTAATTGCTCGGAGAGGGTTACGATACACATAGCGTTCATGATTGATAGAATATATTAAAAATTTGTATGAGCATAACGATAAGGGATTCCGTCAATAGGGGAAATCAATACCTTAGTCTTTCTCTATATTATTTCATTCAACATTCAATTCTTTCTTTTAAAGCATTCTTTAATTCTTGCAAAGTAGTTGTTCGAATTCACACAAATATATATTCAAAGTTTGGGAACTTGATTCGGAAGTACTTTTGGGGTTGTGAAAGTTGCAATTGGTAGGTTAATTCTCTGTGGGATCGATCTTGGACTTATTAAACCAAGTTATATTGACTACGACCGTTGCTTGGACGTGAATCAATTTTGGCGCCGTTGCCGGGGAATTAACGGAATTATCAATTGCCATTGCCATAACTTCAAGATTCTTGTGTATTCAGGTTCTTTCTACACTCTACATTGAATATTTTGACGTTTGTTGATTTGGGTATTCAGGTGCATGCCTAGAAAATCTGCAAGGACTGGAGAACTAATTGAAGGACTCTCAGACCCCGAGCAAACCTTCCGGGTACGTAACAAAGCCATCAAACAAATTCAACAATCTCAACAACCAATCAAACTAGACTTCGACATGGGTGACATGAACGCTCAAAACCAGCAAGCAGTGCTAAACATGCAAGAGGCACAGGAGGCACAAGAAGGTGCATTGTTTGACTGGGCACAACCCACAGCGGATTTGGCAACTGCCATCGTTGAGCCAGCAATTCAAGCTGAGTCTTTCCATATTACCAACAACATGCTTCACTTGTTGCAAAATAAGGGATTATTCTCTGGGTCTCAGGTTGAAGATCCACAGCAGCACCTCAAGAACTTTCTATCAATATGCAAAACACAAAGACAACCGAATGTAACTCCGAAAGCTATCAGATTACTACTTTTTCCATTCTCAGTTACAGGAGCAGCACAGATATGGCTAAAATCACTCCCAATAAACTCCATTGCAACTTGGGATGAGTTAGTCAAACAATTCCACAACAAGTTTCATCCACCCAATAAAACAGCTCAACAAATTGATGAGATTGTGAGCTTCAAACAAAAACCATTGGAAACACTACATGAAACTTGGGGGAGATTCAAAGGCATGCTTGTTATGTGTCCTCACCATGGGATTCCTGAGCAGATGTTGGGTCAAAGGTTCTACATGGGACTTTCTGATAGTATGAAGAATATTGTAGATGCTTCAGCAGGTGGGGCTTTTCTGAGCAAGACTTGGAGAGAGGGCCAAAATTTGCTAGACAAGATGGCTCAAAATTCCGGGTGGACGTCCAGGAATGCTCCTATCACACCAGTAGTACACTCTGTACCTCTGGACCCATCCAACACTCTGGAGGAGAACGTGGCAACTTTACTAACACAAATGAGCATCCTGACAAAGAAAGTGGAAGAATCAGGGGTTAAGCAGCAAGTTCATATTGTAGACACTACCAATGGTGGTTTATGCACATCTTGCATTAGCCAACCCATAGGTAATCCATGGGCTGCAGACCAAGAACATCATCATCAGCATGAAGATATGAACTATGTGGCTAACTATGGAGGACAGCGACAAGGTAATCAAAACCGGGGCCAACAGGCTCCAATGCAATACAGACCTCCCCAAGCCACAATTCAATGCAGCAGGTATGAGGCCACCACACAACATGGCTCCATATCCTAGACCTCAGAATTTCGGCAATCAGCAGCAGGGATATTATCCAACTCCACCACAGCAAGGAGGTAGACAAGACGATGGGTTTGCAAGGTTGGAAGCTATGATGCAGCAGGTAATTGGGTCAAATGCTAAGACCAATGAAAGAATAGATGCACATGATGCAGCGATCAAAAATATGGAAGTGCAGATGGGGCAGATTGCTATGTCACTAAACAATCGGCCTCAAGGGAAATTACCTGCAGACACTCAAACAAACCCAAAGGACCAAATCCCAAAGCAAATAATGGCAGTGACTCTGAGAAGCGGTAGAGATCTTGATGCTGAGAATGAAAGTGAAAATATTGACAGACAGGCTGAGACACCTATGCCATTACCCATGGAACTAGATGAATCCACAGGATTGACAAAAGCCACAGTCCAGCCAATTGCTGATAATAAAGAAGCACAACAGGGAGCGGAAAAAGTAGCCGAAAAGGTAGAGCAGCAGATTGATGAGAAAGCGATAGACAAAGATAAATCCCAAGTCACCGGGAAGAAGAGGCCTCCACCACCATTCCCCCAAAGGTTGGCCAAACACCAAAAAGAGGAACAATACAAAAAGTTCTTCGAGATGCTCAAGCAAATCCAGGTAAACATTCCATTAATTGAAGCTTTAAAAGAAATGCCTGGTTATGCTAAGATGATGAAGGATTTAATGTCGCGGAAATTTGATTTCCAAGACTTGGCCACAGCTACACTCACACAGACTTGTAGTGCAGTGGTTTCCAGACCCATTGCTGAGAAGCTATCTGATCCAGGTAGTTTCACCATCCCATGCACTATAGGGAATTATGCCTTCACTAAGGCTTTATGTGATTTGGGGGCAAGCATTAATCTCATGCCCTTAGTTATCTATAAGAGGTTAGGTATTGGGAGAGCCGGATCTACCTCTATGCTTTTACAGCTTGCTGATAGGATGGTTAAACTTCCATTTGGTATTATAGATTATGTGCTAATCCAGGTTGGGAAGTTCGTGTTTCCCGCCGATTTTGTTATTCTTGATTGCAAGGTCGACGAAGAAATTCCTATAATCTTAGGAAGACCATTCCTAGCCACCGGGAGAGCTCTAATTGATTGTGAGACCGGGGAACTCAAGATGAGGTTAAATGATGAGGAAATCATATTCAATGTGCAAAAATCCATGAGGCGCCCTAGTGAATTCGCAAATTGCTCTCTCATTGATGCTGTTGATGTGATAGTGGAGACAGATGATGCAGAGTTGACCATTGAAGATCCACTTCAAGCATGCCTGATGAACTTGGAAGAGGTAAATGGTGAAAGTTTAGCAGAATGGGTACTATCTCTAGAAGGCAAGGGGTTTTGGGAGAGAGAGCTTGAATTCGAGCCTCTACACTTAGAGAAAAGAGAGACCCCTCCTGCAAAACCATCCATAGAAGAGCCACCAAAGCCGGAGCTTAAACCACTACCATCTCATCTCAGGTATGAATTTCTAGGCCCTAACTCCACTTTACCTGTTATTACTTTATCTGGTTTGCTAGATGTGCAGGCTCAAAAGTTATTACAGGTACTCAAGAAATGTAAAGTTGCCAATGGTTGGACCATGGCAAACATAAAAGGGATCAGCCTTGCATACTGCGTGCACAAGATTCTCCAGGAAGAGGGGCACAAACCTTCCAGGAAACGCAAAAGAAGGCTAAAACCGAATATGAAGGATAGGATGAAAAAGAAAGTGATAAATTGGCTAGACACAGGGTAGATACCAGGTAAGTTTTCTCACCCTTCTATGTTATACATGTATTATTATGCCATGAGGACATGGCATGATTTTAAGTGTGGGGTGGGAGACTTATCTTGTATTATATGTTGTATATATTAGTTTTAGTTGTTAATATAAATAGTTGGCTTGGCCCGATGATAGACACTTGGCGACGGGTTTCTTAAGGGTCTAAGTCGGATTAAAAACACAAAAAAAATAGAAAATTTTAAAAAGTACAAAAATATGAGTAGAGGACTCTTCCTTATGACGGACTATTTAGGACAAGTACTCTTGAGGGAAGTAGTCCACGTATGAATTTTTCTTTCTTTTATTTTCTTTTTCTAGGTAGTGTATCATCTCCCCTTGGTTTTTCTTTTGACCACGGTTCTTTTCCAAGGGTTTTTATTTGAACCGGGTTAGGTAGATTTTTTTTTAGGAATAGAGGTAAAAAGGGCAACATGTAACTCCAAATATGCACATTAGCAAAAGCGTAAATTGAACTTGAGAGTGTATCATCTAAACTTGATTGTAGAATCTCAATATGCCTTAAATTGCACAATAAAGCTTGCTTGAACATTGATAGGATTTTGTAGATAAACCGGATTCCAAATGAGTTGCATGCCATGTGTGTGTGAGGTTGCTACTTACATTGTATGTTGTACATGATTCCTAGAACTTGCCCTGTGTGTTTGCAAAGCGAAATAGAAGTTGTTCGGTTGTAGAAAGGATAGAGGCATTTCTTTGTGTAACCCCATATATCAATAGACATGAATTCACCCGTACATTATATCTTAGTTAACCCCTTTGAGCTTAAAGCCTATTCTTTGATAGCCCTTGAATGTTCTTCAAATTATTATATTTTGTTCTACTTTACCTCCTAGAAGCACTTGTATTGTAATGAATATGCAAAAGTTTAAGTGTGGGGTGAAGGGAAATTGAAAAGGGAAAATCAAGAATAAATGATAGAAAATAGTAAGCTGGCCAAAACAATATAAATGTGTTGCAAAGCAATGAGGAAAAGAGCGATATCAATGAGGAAAAGAGCGATAACAAAGAAAAACTAAGATATAATGAATTCACCCGTACATTATATCTTAGTTAACCCCTTTGAGCTTAAAGCCTATTCTTTGATAGCCCTTGAATGTTCTTCAAATTATTATATTTTGTTCTACTTTACCTCCTAGAAGCACTTGTATTGTAATGAATATGCAAAAGTTTAAGTGTGGGGTGAAGGGAAATTGAAAAGGGAAAATCAAGAATAAATGATAGAAAATAGTAAGCTGGCCAAAACAATATAAATGTGTTGCAAAGCAATGAGGAAAAGAGCGATATCAATGTATATATGAAAATTACAAAGGCCAATTACACCAACAAAAGAAAAATGGGGATTAAAAGCCAATAAAGGTGAATAAATGTTTTCGGGAGACATAAGGGAGAAAACTAAAAGGGAAAGTGGTGAAAGAGAAAAGAAAAGTGCTTAGGGAGGTTAGTCACTACACCCAAAAGTATCCTACCCGTCCCATAGCCTACATTACAACCCTTAAAGACCTCTTGATCTATGATTGGATAACTCGATTAGTGGAGTATTACACTAGGGGCAAGCTTATGGTGTGTCTGTACTCATATAAATGTTCTTTGTTGAGAGTGAGTGAATTTTACTGATATCTATAAGTTTCATGTATTTGAATTGTTAATGTGTGGGAACTTCTCTCAATAACTTTTGTGAGGGCATGTAATTCAAGAGGAAGAAGGTAAATTTGCAAGATTTTGGTAATAAGTAGAGTAAGTAATAATGTGCGGGCATGAGAATTTACAGTTAAGCAAAGAGTATACATATCTTAGGTTGTTCATGTATAATAAGCTTTTGTGACATATTTTGGGGGAGACAAAAATTTTTTGGCCTAAGGTGTGATTAAAGGTTGCTCGAGGACGAGCAAAGGTTTAAGTGTGGGGTATTGATAATAGGTGAATTTGACTATAATTATACCCTAAATAATCACACTTTATTATGAGAACAATGTTGTTAAAAGGACAAAATGCTTTGATTAGTGTTTGATTGTGTTTTACAGGTACATGTGATGCATTGGATGCTTTAAAAAGCCATTTTGAAGCCATAAGTTGATGAAAAGGCCAAGAGAAGAGCTAAAGTGAAGAGGGCTGGACGAAGCAGTGAAGAAACAGAAGCACTGTTCATCCGCGGTCCACTCGCGGTCGCGGATGAACCGCGAGAAACGAAGCCCTCTGAATCTTGACTGTTCGCGGTCCGCTCGCGGCCGCGAACAAACCGCGAAGGCCCCAGCGGAAGTTATCCCAATTGGACTCTAATTTGTTTTCTTAGCTCTAAAACCTCTATATAAACTCCTAGTTTGCCCCATAGAGGCATGTACTTTATTTTCTTCAATACTTTTGCAAGGTTTTAGTAGGAGAGATTCCTCTCAAACTCTTTCTATTATTTTATATCAAGCAATTCTTTATGATTTCAATTATTATTCTTTTTGTTTCTTCAAGCATGAGTAGCTAAATTCTTTTCTAAGGTTTTGATGGAACTTATTGATAGATGAACTTATCGTTTATGTGATTACAAATTGTGACTTAGATTTCTATTTGTTCAACTTCATTCTTATTGTAGTTAATTGGTAGACGTCCCAATTAGCGGTGCCTATTTAGTGTGCATAACTTGGAAAAGAGTGCATATTTAGGTTTATTGTTGAACAACACCACACCTAGGTTATTAGAGGAATCTATAATTTTAGGCGTAAAGACGGGATTAGGAATAACGAAGTCTTGGGTGCAATCTAAAGTGAACTATTCAAATTAAAGCTAGCTAGGGTAGCTCGGGAGAGTGCACTAGTAAATTATTGTAATTGCTCGGGAGAGGGTTACGATACACATAGCGTTCATGATTGATAGAATATATTAACAATTTGTATGAGCATAACGATAAGTGATTCCATCAATAGGGAAATCAATACCTTAGTCTTTCTCTATATTATTTCATTCAACATTCAATTCTTTCTTTTAAAGCATTCTTTAATTCTTGCAAAGTAGTTGTTCGAATTCACACAAATATATATTCAAAGTTTGGGAACTTGATTCGGAAGTACTTTTGGGGTTGTGAAAGTTGCAATTGGTAGGTTAATTCTCTGTGGGATCGATCTTGGACTTATTAAACCAAGTTATATTGACTACGACCGTTGCTTGGACGTGAATCAAAGCCAGTGGGGTATGGTGATGGATCAGGTCGAGAGGAGTCTGGTGTTGATTTGTGGAGGGATCTCATAGTTTGTGGTCACCGGAGGTAGGTTCCGATGACCGGACATTCAAGAACATGGGAGGTTTTTTAGGTTTTCTCAGGGTCTTTTGGGTGGTCTGAGGTGAAGAAGATAAGAGGAGAAGAGGAGAGGTAAAGGGGGTGGCCGGAGACCACCATGGGAGGTGGTGGCCTCCATGGCCGGCGTGGTTTCAGAGTGAGGTGATGAAGAAGAAGGTGGGAGAGAAGGGAGAACCTAGGCGGCTAGAGTTTGGATATTTGGAAAATGGCCGGTCTTTCACCGACCAAAGCCTTTTATAGCTGAGGCGACTAAGGTGATCTGGGCCATTGATTTGATGAAGATCAATGGCCATTACTTGCGTTACATAAACGACGTCGTCTCAATGCCAATGAGACGCACACTCTCAACCATTAGATTAGCTTAAGCGGACGGTTGAGATTTAATCTCACATTTCAACTGATTAAACGGCTGGGATCACTGGCATCTATTGAGCTGGACCGGCTCTTTGGGCCAATGTGCTTGGGCCTTTGATTTCAGGTGCCTTCTTGGCCCAATTCTTAGTATTTTGTATTTTTTCTAGTATTTTAATTATTTTCTTGCATTTTTTTTGTACTTTATTTCCTATTTTTATGTTCTTTCCCAATTACTCAAATTCTTATTTTTTTTCCATTTTTTCTGATATTTTTGCTATTTTCTACTATATTCCCTTAATTTATGCTAATTATAACTATTTTTTGTTAATTTTCTTTTTTAATTACTAAATATAAAAATGCAAGTATTGAGCCTATTTTTTTTTTGTTTTGTAATTTCTAATTATTCAAACACACAAAATGTATTTAATTCCAAACAAGACATGCAATTTCACTCAAAAATATTATTTTAATTTAATTTTGGAACTTATTTACCTAGTGCAAAAATCATGTGCTCACAGCTGGTTCTGTTTTTCATTGTATAAGAGGGGGGATTTTCATAAAGAAAAGACACACAGAATACACGGATAAACTGAAAAAGAACACACATACACTCACAAGACTAAAAACATACATAGACTCAGAGTTTTCGACACACGCACTGATAGAGAGACAAATACAATAGAAGAACTGAACATATAATCTCTTAAAGAAGTTTTTGGTTCACTTGGGTGTGGGAATGAATTGATTCTGATTTCTTAAAGTTGAAGTTTAAGTTGTTGTGGTCTTGATTCTACTTAAACTGTTTCCATCACTCTGGCATCAAATTTTGCTTTTGATTTTAACTTGAATCTGGATAATTTATTTTGCTGTTGTCTGCTGCTGGTATTGCTGCTGATCTTACTCCCCATTTCCTTTTGTTTCCAGGTATTTTCTCCTCCCAGATTTAGTGTATTTGCGGTTTGGATATAAATTTATCACAAATCTGCAATATGTTATCTTAATAAAGCTTTGGTCCTTGAAAATTTTGGATATAGACAGATTTTTGTTTATTTTTTTAGCATGTTAGCAATTTTTCTGAGTTTGTATAATGTTTAAGATAATCTAGAAACGCTTCAACCGCGTTAATTCACATGACTCTAGATATATTTTTGTTAAGTCTCCAGCTGTCATGTGCTATTGATTTAAGTAGCATGTCTTCTGTGATTCTGCATCTTCTATCACTTTTAATCAAATTATTGTAATCTTATGAGAAAGCTAAGGATTGCTTGTCCAAGAACCCGACTCACGCATGGTAAATAGTTATGGATATACTCTACTCTTCAATAAAATTCAAATCTTCTTTACAAATGACCTGCTTATGTGAATGGTTTCCTTGTGTCACTCTTTTAATATAAAATAAATATTTGTTATATTAAAAAAAAAATCTGATGGTAAAAGTATTTTTTTTCCGTTCTTCCTTCTTCTTTGTTATTGGATCCTCGTCAAAAGATGATGGGAACTTTAATAAAGAGAAGATGTTTTACTATTGTGTCTCGATGTTCCTAGTTAATTTAAATGGGTTAAGCAGCATATTCTGCATTTTCTTGATTGTGGAAAAATGTCCTTTCTTCTCTATATGAATGTATAGTTGTATGTAATAGGAAAGGTATGTTTTATTTGATGACTTTGAGATAAAAGAATTTGAGGTTGAATTTGGAAATTAATCCATGTCGGTCAATTGAGACCCATGAGTTCATTTGAATATGATATTGGGACATACAGTATCTCTAGAGAATAAGTTTTTTTTAGTTCATTTGGGTTTAGATAGAAGTTGGCCTACCCTTTCAAGTAATAAGTTTGGATATTTAATTGTTTCGGTCAAAAAGCGTGAACGTTTTTTTTTTAATTAAAACTTGGGTGAAGTGAGTTGATCTTGTTAAGGTCTAATGAAATTGGTAAGTTATTTTATCTCTTTGTAAATTAATAGATATCGTAATAACTGTGCATGGACTTCGTCTTAGTTAACTTTAATCATTTAGAATTCGAGATGTGCCACTAACAAAAATACATGACCCTCGTATTAGACTCATGATTTGGGTCTAACAAATTGATATATATTCATAGTTTAACTTTACGACCAATTTAGATTAGTATTACGATTGTATATACGTTTCGCGTAATATAATCGTAGATCTCTTTCTAAAAAAAATTTGGAATATGCGTTCGCGCAATTTCGATCAAAATTTTCTTAATAATAAAATAGGTTGCGGGTTATTTCTTAATTAATTTTAGTTGTTTTTATAAATCATTAAAAAGCGAGATTAACAGAAAGTTTCAATTTAGTTCATTCGCGGCTTTAACTGTTATTAGTAACATATTAGTATAATTGCAAATTAAGCCTTAATAATATATATAGATATTTGGATTATGTATTTAATTTTTTATACGAATCCTCTGTATCAAATTTTATTAGGCAATATGTAGGCCGGTGTTTAATCTAGTTAATGACGTCCCTTTACTGGTTAATTCTTTTAGTTCTAAAATGTTAGTTTAAATTAATTAGAAAAATGGCTAGTTTGTTTTAATGTGATATATATTTTATGCTATTTGCCATTTCAGGCTTTAATAATGTTTACTTATAAAATACGGCACGAAATGAGGTAATAACTAATAAAAGGCTTGCATTTACAAATATTTGTTTAATTAGGACTTTTTCTGTATATTTAGAGGTAAATAAAATAATATATATAGTCATTTTAGATTTATTTATTTTTGACAAAATAAGACAAGCTTCGCTCAACAATAAAAATTAGGGGACCTTCCTAGATATACATGTGTTAAAAAAATTAATTAGAATTTGGGACGAGCCGTTTAGCTAATTTCACGGGCCTCCGCAAAGTAGTAGTACGTTAGTCACTTTAGGTGTGGTTTTAATCATTTTACCTTTCTTAAATACGGATGTGCATTTCATGCGACTCGAATCCAAATCCAACAACATTGAATAAGAATGTGTCGAGGATCCAGGTGCATTTCATGTGACGTGATCCGAAAACGTGTTCTTAAACAACGTTCATTTTCTTAAGTAGTAATAATTGACAAAAAGCGGTAAATAACTTTAAAATTGCACTGAAGGTTAATATGTTATAAATCAGATAATCAAGCCGAATATAATAGTTGAGCGACCGTGCTAGAACCACGGAACTCGGGAATGCCTAACACCTTCTTCCGGGTTAACAGAATTCCTTATCCGGATTTCTGGTTCGCAGACTGTTAAACAGAATCATTCTTTTTCTCGATTCAGGATTTAATCGGTGACTTGGGACACCCTAAATCTCCCAAGTGGCGACTCTGAATTAATTAAGTAAATCCCGTTTTGATTGTCCTTTAATTGGAAAAACTCTCATCGCGCCCTCGCGGTAGCGGAAAAAGGAGGTGTGACAAATACCCCTCTTTAATTACTGAACCGTTGATCCCCATCGTCCGAAAAGATTTTCGTTGGAAAGATGGTACTCCTATAGTTATTCTCAACCCTAACCAGAGAATTTTCTCTTATAGGCCCGATTTTTCTTGTGTTTATACTTACCCTTTTACTCTGGGTTTTACCCCTGCTATTGACCCAGTCATTCTCGAATTTTGCCGTTTCTTTAAAATATACTTAGCTCAAATTGGTCCCCTAGTGTGGAGAGCAGTGGCATGCTTAAGGTTCTTATCGACGAGAGCGGATGTGGAATTTACTTTGCCTCATCTAATTCACCTCTACCATCCCAAACTTTTTCGTAATGGAGTTTTTTAATTGTCTGCTAAAGGTAAAAGGGTTTTGATAAACCTTGAGGATATCAATGATCGAGGTTGGTACACACGATTTGTTAGTGTTCCCACAATTGATTTAGTGGGTAGATCAAATATGCCTTTTCCGGAGAAGTGAAACATGACACGTACGTATTTTATTTCTTACCGTGTCTATTTTTAATATTTTGATCTTTTATTTTTAAAGCATTTTTGTTCTGCTTTTTGATAGTTACCATGGGAGATGTGGAACTCGTCCCTGGCTTCCGTGCTTGGGTAGATGCTATTCTGAAGGCCGCACCTATGGGAGCACGTACTTGGAAATCAATTTCTATTAGCACGGCTGGAGAGTTAATACTTATGGTATACATATAGTATAGTTCGGCCCGGTTTTTTTGGTGTCGTAGGGGAGGGATTGACCTTTCTAACGCATATTCAGTCGTACCGGCATGGCCCAACATTATTTTTGTATAGAGTAAATTTTTTCTTTTTGTATATCCAAGCTTATATCCTTCTTTTTATCAGGATTTGCCAATCGAGGGATGTCAGCTAAAGTAGCTACAGCCCTTAGAACTTCTTCCAATGCTCCCTTAGCTCTAGGGAGGACACATGATATTCTAATAAAGAGAAAATCATTTGAAGAAGATTCTGATGTTGAAGAAGATGATGATACCTCTTTGGTAGCTCGTCCTATGTCTAGGAGGCGTGTGATAGTTTCTGAGGATGATATTGAAGCTTCTCTTGCTCGTACCTCCGAGCTCGTTACTATTATATCTGATGAAGAAACTATCCTAAATGATACTCCTGAATCTACTCAACGCCTGTTCATTGAAGGTTTTGAGGGTGGTAATTTTGGTCCAATTTTGGAGGAAACACCTCTTTCAACTTTTGTTTTTGTTCCTCCTGTTTCTCCCATCACTTCAAGTGTTACTCCGGCTACCATTTCCATTCCTATTTCCTTACCAACCTCTGTCCCCGTTCCTGTTTCATCCTTTATAAATATTGTTGTTTTCACCTCCTCTACCGTACCTCCTTCTGTAGTTCCCTGTTCTTTTGTTAGTCATGTGGAATAAAGTTCCAGCAATAGAAGCATGGCTATGAGGAGCGTTACACTTGAGGTTCCGGCTAACAGGAGTCTTTTGAGGAAATCAGGTGGGGCAGATGTTTGGCTCGAACCCTTAATCAGGGAAGTAGAGAAGAGGAAAATGGATAGTCACAACTGTTTGACTTTAATGAATGACATAGTTCATAGTACTTTGAAGGTATTTTTCTTTCCACTCCCCTTTTTAGAAAGAAATTTTCCTTTTAATTTCTACTTATGTTTACCCCCCTTTTTATTTTTTACAGGCTAACATTATAGGCACGAAACTTATGGTAAGAGTTTCATTTTTGGAAAAGAAAGTTCGTGAAGCTGACCGAGCTATTCTTGAAGCTGAAAAGAAAGCTAGGGAAGCCGATATTAAAGCAAACAACAGGAAAGAGCAACTGATGGATGCTCAGAAAAAGATTAAGGATTTACAAGAGAACAATCATAACTTGGAGCACCAAAAACAAACTTTATCTTATGAATTAGACGTGTTCAAGGCTTCTTTCAGCAAGGTGGAGAAGGAAAAAGAGCGCCAGGAATGTACTTTTTCTGAGCAATTATCTAAGTCAAGTGAGGAGATTAGAGAACTTAAAGTTCTGTTAAATAAGAAAGAAGAATACATTGGAGAGTTAGTACAGAACTTATCTCAGGCTCAGGCTGATTTGCAAGCTTCTTCTGATAAGGCACGTTCCTTAAAAGACTCTCGTGCCTATCTTGAAGCCACCCTTAACTCTACTTTGAATGAAATCAATCATTGAAAAATGATCTTACCTTGTGGAAAAAGGACTATGCTCTCCTCGAGGAGAATTTTGATACGGAGGTGAGCCGGGCTTTCCTGAATTCTCACCGTGATGCTTTAATGGAGGCTAGCCAAGAAGGTTTTGATTTGCAATCAGAATTAGCCAAAGTCTTATAGACCATTGAGATGACTCAACAACCACTTGTCTTTCCTTCTCCCCCAGATGATACCACTGTGGCTGATGATCTCCCCAATGATGGAGCTGCTTCTATTGAAGTTGACAACATTGTAATCCAAGCCCCTGAGGATCAACCAGCAGAAATCGAGGCTCCCGTGGCTCCTGCTTCTCTTAACAGTCCCTAATATCCCAACTGTTGCTACTCCCCTAGAAGTTGACTCCGTGCGTGTAATTTATTTAGACAATGAAGTTACTACAATAGCTTTAAAAAAACCCCCTCCTTCAGGACCGAGTTAGTTTTTGAATTAGTCCCCAGTTTACATTAATGGGGGGTGTATAATGATTTTCTATTTTATAAAAATTCTTTTTGTTGAATATTTTTTTAAATCAAGAAGTTTTATAAGTACTCATTTGAATGTTATTCTGGCATATTTTCTTATTTAGGACTTATAGAATAACTTAGCATTTTTATTGTTTATATTATTCTTGCCTATTTTCTTATTTAGGACTTATAGAATAATTATTTTTGAAAATTATTTATGATTTATCTCATGGAATATCAACATGAGGTTTAAAAAAGAGAGGGCCCTTTTGTGTATATCGACACTTAATGAAGAAGACGTCTCAACTTCATAGTGGTGTTATAATACGATGAAAGAAAATAGGAAGCACATGTTTTTTGTATAAAATAACTTGAACAAGTTTTTATTAATGAACTTGAGCAAATTTTCAAATAATACATGTGTTGCGGTACGTCTATAACTTCCTCGTAACTATTTTTCGTGTAACAGATTTTTTAATATAAAATATACAAGTTTTTCTTTTACAACCAGTCTTAGCACATAGCCATAACCCTATATACTTAGAAATGATTTGAAAAATGTTTACAACATTGAAAAATGTTTTATGTACAGCTGAATCTTGATATATGGTACTTCGTAGCTAAATTTGATCCACTTTTACTTGAACTCCCGTATCTCTTTTCCTTTATGTACCCGCGTGTATTTTTCTGCACGAGGCTATATACACTGTATAGTCCCCCAAGTGTTTGAGCATTGAATAAATGAAATCTTGAACACTTGGTTATTACTCATATGCTGGTCCTTTTCCTGAAACAGAAAATATGCGGGACTCGAAGGTACAATTTTAGATGAAGACTGCCTACCCATATGTACTTCCATCAGATTGATATAACCCTAGACTTAGAATTTAAGAGTATTCTATTTTGCCATGCAGGTTGTGTTTCATCATTTGGCACGGGTTAGGGATTTTGCTTAGCATCTAAAATTGTTTGTAAAATCGTACAAAAATTAAAAGAAAAATAATTCAGCATGAAGATACCTGAACATGTCCACTTCCTTTTAAAGCAATATTTTTTCGAGCACAAAATCCCCAGTTTTGAAGAACCTGAGATTTTATTGCTTTTGTCCTTTCCTGGCCATTACAGTCCCCGGAATTTTATGACAAACTTTGAGAGTTGGTTTTGGCCATAATGTGGTTTACTCCAAGTTACCGTTCCAAACATTTTTATTTTTATGAATTATGAAAAACCACTTTTTATGATTGTGGATATCATGTCTTAGCATCTAACAAAATATCACGTATATCAAACATAGGAGATTGTTTACTCGAACTTAGAGAATGCTTACTGTAGCTTTCGATAATAATAAATAGATAGCTTTTCACGTACCTTTGGTCCTTCTAAGTTGACCCAATTTCTGAATTTTCCTCTTGCCTGCCTTCCTTACTTTTTATGGTTATGCAAGATGGACGTCCGATGTTGTCCCCACAATTTCAACATGGGGACAAGCAAAACAATCTTTATTATTTTTTAATAGTTCAATTAACTTACCTCTTGTGTGTGAACTTAAGTTGGCTCCCACTTGAATTATTCGTTCAGGCCATTTTTCAAGTAGTATCACAGGCTCGAACACCTTAGTTGATATTTCGATACCTTCTGCTTCCTCTCGATTGCCTGCATGTTGATCTGGATTTTTTTCGATGTTGTATACGCTACTTGTACCTAATACAATATTGACGCTACAGGATATATGTTGTCCCCCATGAATTTGGCGGATTCCCCATGGTGTTGGGAATTTCATGACTTGATGAAGGGTTGACGGGACAACGCCCATCTCATGAATCCATGGTCTTCGCATGATTATATTATATGCCATTTCCACGTCTACTACCTGAAATTTGGTATCTTTCTCAATAACCTCTCCAAAAGTTGTTAAGTTTACCTCTCCTTTAGTTACTATGCTGGAGTTATTGAATCCTGATAAAGTATGCACCTTTGGAATCATCTTATCCTCTATTTGCATCTCCCGTAACACCCTAAGCAGGATGATATTTGCTGAACTTCCTGGATCAATTAAAACTCTTTTTATTTTAATATCATGTATGAGTAAAGATATTACTAGTGCATCGTTATGGGGCGATCACTCCTTCCATGTCTGCATCATCATAAGCGATAACTTCACCTTCTAGCATCTGGTGTGTACGTTCCCCGAGCAAAATTGGAAGTTCGGAACCTTTGTTGGAAGCTGGATATGCTACCTCATATATACCTTCTCCCCCGCTTATAACATTCACGGTTCTCTTGGGCGACGGGGGGTTTTGGCGGTTCTTGTCTATTTTTCATGTATGCCTACTTTCCTTTCTCACTGAATAACTCAGTGAGATAGCCCTGTTTCAATAGATGATCTACTTCACTCTGTAAAAATCGGCATTTTGATGTCTTATGCCCGTGATCATTATGAAATTCACACCAATGATGTGGATTGTGTTTGATTGGGTTTGAACGCATCTCCTTCGGCCATCGTACCTTATCCCCCTTACCTCGCAAAACAGCTACGAGCTCGGAGTTGGTAACATTGAAATTGTCTCCACCAAATCTCGCCTTCAGACTTCCATCTTCATCAAATGGCTCTTGCCTGTTTCTATCATTTCTAAATCTTGATGAATAATCGGATTCTCTGCTTCTCGATTTTTGATCATATCGTTGATTTTCTTGTTTCGTTCTGGAATCTTTTCCTACAGGGCCCATATATGGGTCATATCTGTTCTTACTTGATCTCTTTTCGGTTTCGGACCTCCGGGACCTGCTCCTTTCATTATGGGAATGTTGGAGTATAATATTTTCTTCAATTCTAAGTTTTGTGCAATACCTATTATAAACATCATTCCATGTAGTTGCATGAAATTCATGAAGGCTTTCCTTAAGCTTTCTTGTGGCCTCAGAGCTTTTGTCATTCAAGTTACTTGTGAAAGCTATTGCATCCCAATTATTTGGTACCCGAGGTAAAGTCATTCGTTCTCGTTGAAACCTATCAACGAAGTCTCTGAGTAACTCCGTGTCTGATTGTTTTATTTTGAAAATGTTTTCCATCATTTTTTCTACCTTTTGTGCTCCTAAGTGCGCTTTTATAAAAGAATCTGCAAGCTCAGCAAAAGAATTAATAGAATTTTCAAGTAAGAGAGAATACCAGGTTAGTGCTCCCTTTGTAAGTGTCTCTCCAATTTTTTTGACCAATACGGACTCGATTTCCTGCTTGGTTACATCATTCCCTTTAACGTCCGTAGTTAATGCAGTCACATGATCTCGAGGGTAGATTGTACCGTCATATTTTAAAATATCAGGCATTTTAAACTTCTTTGAAATAGGAAGAAGAGATGCACTTGGCTTCCAAGGTTGTTGAGAATATTTATCCGCATCAATCCCTTTGATAGTTTGGAGGAACTCCCGGTATTTGCTCAATCCGTTCGCTTTGTTCCTTGAGTTGTGCCTGCAAAGTTAGTACCATATTTTGTAAATAAGACTTATTTGCATTACCTGTATCTGTTTCTCGTGGTCTACTGGGGGATCCCTCATTTGTGTTATCAAGACCAGAACGAGGATTCTCCTACAACCGGCTAACTAAAGTTTGGAGAGCTTGATTGACTCGTCTATCAATAATCCTCTGAAGGGCTTATTCTCGCCCTTCAAAGTGTTCTGACTGCTCTTGTTCATTAGCATGTGAAATAGGTACACGAGTACCCTCACGAGATTGGCGTGGAGAGGCTTGGGGGGAAGGAATTATATTATCATTGTTCAAATCCCCTCGAACGTGAGGGATCTGATTTTTAACAACATTGTTGTTGTTGTTGGTGGTGGTGGTGGTGTTGATGTTGTTCGACATGATGTTAACCACAAGTAAAGTGTGTAAGCTTAGAGAGAATAAACAATCAAATTCCCGGCAACGGAACCAATTTGTTTAACCAAAATATGAAATTTCGATTAAAATCAGAGAATAATTGAAAAATCGGGTTACTGATAATCAAGAGACCGAAAAATGTGATAAGCTTTCAATAATTAAAATGAACAGTAAAGAAAAGTTGTATTTCAGTAGGCTTTCAACAGTTGATCGTGTCTACAATTGGTATAACTTCCTCATTTTATTGCTGACTCTTGGTAGAAGAATGAAATCTTGGTTTTAATGACATAATTATGAATAATAAATGACATTAAATAGGTCGTTACACAATCATTCTTATTAAATGCTAATTCTTCAACGTATCGGGTTTTTAATGATTGAATTTGGATTTCTTTCCGTCTCCAAGTCCATGCTTTAAATGCTCTTTAACCCGCTGCCTTTGAATGTTTTGAATTGATACGGTACTCGTATCTATTTGCTCATGGTATCCTTTGTCTTTAGAATTACGTTCCAACCCACTTTAAATAGATACGGGACTCGTAGTTGAATTTCGTCCCGTGTCTAATTTGTCTCCTCGTATCGTCTTTCGGAATAATAACCTTTTGAATATTCCACGTGTCTTGCCACATCATAAAAAAAACGTTTTCCCAATACATTTGGCATAATCATCGGATATGCGTAGGATTTTTCCCTTCTGATACCTGGAGATCGGAGGATGAAGATGCTCTAAACCATATACTCTTTTAGTATAATCCATTATTTGCATGATATGGCCTTTTCTGAGGATGCTGTTAAAATTCTATCTCCATTAGTCCAGGGGGACAAATTTTAACTTTAAAATTGGTAAGTTGAACTTTCTTTTTTACAAACAAACTCAGCCGACTTAGTTAAAGGAGTTAAATTTTAAACAGAGGAATTAAAAAACAAAAAAAGGCCATTTGTGCAAATGCCCCTTGGGAAGTTGGAGTCATAGCTCTCTCTAGAGAGGGGACAAGTGCACAAATAGTCTTTCTCAAGGATGCTATTTAGATATTAGCCAATATTTATTTTGTCCTGAAAATTTAAATTAAAATTCTTAACTTCAGAGCAATTAAGGATATCTTTTTTCTGAAAAATAAAATTAAAAAATTAAAATTTAGGACACACTGACTAATTCCTATATAAATGGCTATCTGGTGTCATTTTTACTCTAGAGAGTGAGAGTAGGCCTGGAACTGCTGGGTCAATAAGTATAGAATTTGCAAAGGAAAAGCCCAAAACCGTTGATGGGCCTCAAATTATATGTCGAAGAAAAGTTCAGACTTTAAGAGTGGTAGGTTGAGTTGAGGAGAAATGGAATTAGACCAAATAGGTTTATAGTCTTGTTTTGCAATGATGTGGCAAAAATACATCCAATTTCAGAAAACCTTTATACAATCGATTTGGGAAAATATGAAAACCTATAACAGACTAGGTTAGATGAAAGAAATTTAGTTATTTTTAGAAAATAACTTTTGTTTTAATTTTAGATGTATTTTTACTTATTAATACGAAATATTAAAGTTAGAGACATGCATAGGTACGTAGGGAATGCGAGAAAAGCTTAGTACGTGATCACGCCCAACTATGCCTTCTAAAAAGGACAATGCGGTCGCTGCAAATATAATCCGGTTTACAAGTCCGGAGTCAAATCCCACAGAGAACTAAGGTTTAGCTACAGTTGTTCACTATCACCAAGAAGACAAGCTTGAACAACTCCTCACTTATAGGTATTTAGATTCTTGTGTTTAACTAATTAACTAACAAATTAAACTACTAAATTAACAACTAAATATACTAAGGGTTAGAGACAAGATTAAGGATGTCTACAGTTATGATTTTCCAAATTGTCGGAATCCTTCCCGCTATGTCTTCTATAATTTCGCCTAAGTATTTTCTACCAATCATGAGCACTCTTATTATCGTAAATCTCTCCCGAGGAATTACGATGATTTACTGACACACTCTCCCGAGCTACGCTAGCTGGCTTTTAATACAGCTCACTTCAGATCGCACCCAAGGCTTCATTATCCATAATCCCACCTTTAAACCCTCGGTTATTGATCCCTCATATACTTTGGGAGTGGTGTTATTCAATAATTACCTAAATATGCACTCTCTCCCGAGTTATGCATACTAAATAGGTACAGTTAATTGAGAGCTCTTCAATTAACTACAATAAGAACGTAGTTGAACAATTAGAGAAAAGCTATGGCTCAATTATATAAAACTATAACAAGAAAATTTATCCTACAAAAGGTTTTATCAAAACTCTAGATAACAAATTAGCTATTCATAATAGTATATAAAACTACAATGCTAAAAGTCATAACCAACAATGAAAAATAGAAAGAGGAAGGAAAAACTCGTAGAGGAATTCTACGCCTTGCTCCCAATGTGTTCTTGTCTCCAAAGGAGTTGTCTAACCCTAGAGTTAGTGTCTTTCGCCTCCTTAGGTCTAATTTGTATCCAAAATATGTCCCCTCCTCAAATATATCATTTTTCCATGCATATATACCAAGTAGGGTCGGGCCCAAACACTTATACCTTCTCCTACGCGAAAAAGGACAAGTTTTAGGCCTGGATGGCCGCGGTTTGGCCGCAGTCGCAGTGGAACCGCGACCAAACATGCCTTCTGATTCTTCAATTGTCCGCGACCATCTTCTACCGCAGCTCTGCCGCGATTGCGGTGAAACCACGGTATTTCACCATGTTCCTTTTGGAATTTAGAAAAACTCTAAACATGAAAGTTGTAGCCCTTTGAGTTAGATTTCTAACCATATATTATGAAGCCAAAACGGAGTTCTCAGCAAAATGTTATGTCCAATTTACTAGAGAGTGTGCAATATGCCTCATCGAGTCTTTGTTTGTACTTGATAATAGGCGAATTTAACTATAATTATGCCCTAAATAATCATACTTGTTGTTGAATTGATATTGTTTATGATGACAAAATGCTTTGATTAGTGTTTATTGGTGTGTTATAGGTACGCATGAGCCATTGGATGCTAAAGGAGCTATTTTGGAGTTACAAGATGATGAAAAGGCCAAGTGAAGAGTTGAAGTGAAGTTAGCTTGAAAAATTGAAGAAGAAATCCGGAGTACTATTCATCCACGGTTCACTCGCGACCGCGGATGAACCGCGAAAAAACAAGCTCGCGGAACTTTTTGGAGAACCAGAGAACTGTTCTGTTCGTGGTTCGTCCGCGACCGCGGACGAACCGCAGAAGGCGCCGCAAGTTTAGTCCTAGTTTTGTACAAATTCAATTTTTAAGCCCTAAAACCTCTATATAAACCTCTAGTTCGCCCAAAAGAGGCAAGCATTGTATTTTTGACTATTTTTGCAAGATTATTAGTAAGAGAGAACTCTCTCAACTTATTCCTTTCTTTTATATCAATTATATATTTATGAATTCTATTATTATTCTTGTTTCTTTGAGCACGAGTAGCTAAATCCTTATCTAAGGTTTTGATGTAACCTATTGAGTGATGAACTTCTCGTTTATCTGATTACAAATTGTTAGCTAGATTTCTATTTGTTCAACTTCGATCTTGTTGTAGTTAATTGGTAGGATCCCTAATTAGTTGTGCCTATTTAGTGTGCATAACTTGGAAAAGAGTGCATATTTAGGTATATTATTGAACAACACCACACCTAGGTTATTGGAGGAATCTATAACTTTAGGCGTAAAGACGGGGTTAGGAATAATGAAGTCTTGGGTGTAATCTTAAGTGAATTATTCAAATTAAAGCTAGCTAGGGTAGCTCGGGAGAGTGCACTAGTAAATTATTGTAATTGCTCGGGAGAGGGTTACGGTACAAATAGCGTTCGTGATTGATAGAATATATTGACAATTTGTATGAGCATAAACAGAAAGGATTCCATCAATAGGGGAAATCAATACCTTAGTCTTTCTCTATATTCTTTACCCAATATTCAATTCTTTCTTTTAAGTCTTTTAATTCTTGCAAAAGATAGTTGTTAGAAAACCTTCACAAAAATATACTCAAAGTTTGGGAGCTTGATTCAGAAGTGTTCTTGGGTTGTGAAAGTTGCAATTGGTAGGTTAATTCTTTGTGGGATCGATTTTGGACTTATTAGACCAGGTTATATTGACTACGACCATTGCTTGAACGTGAATCAATTTTGGCGTCGTCGCCTGGGAATTAACGGAATTATCAATTGCCATTGACAGAACTTCAAGATTCTTGTGTAGTCAGGTTATTTCTACACTTTACATTGAATATTTTGACGGTTGTTGATTTGGGTACTCAGGTGCATGCCTAGAAAATCTGCAAGGACTGGAGAACTAATTGAAGGACTCACAGACCCCGAGCAAACTTTCCGGGCACGTAACAAGGCTATCAAACAAATTCAGCAATCTCAACAACCAATCAAATTAGACTTCGACATGGGTGATGTGAACGACCCAAACCAGCAAGCTGGGTTATACATGCAAGAGGCGTATGAGGCACACGAAGGTGCACTATTCGACTGGGCACAACCCACAACGGATAATTTGGCAACTGCCATCGTTGTGCCAGCGATTCAAGCTGAGTCTTTCCAGATTACTAACAACATACTACACTTGTTGCAAAACAAAGGATTATTGTCTGGGTCTCAGGTTGAAGATCCACAACAGCACCTGAAGTACTTTCTCTCGATATGCAAGACACAGAGGCAACCGAATGTGACTCCGGAAGCCATCAAACTATTGCTCTTTCCGTTCTCAGTTACAGGGGCTGCACATGTATGGCTAAACACACTCCCCATAAACTCTATTGCAACTTGGGATGAGTTAGTCAAGCAATTCCACAACAAGTTTCATCCGCCTAACAAGACAGCTCAACAAATTGATGAGATTGTGAGCTTCAAGCAGAAACCAATGGAGACATTACATGAAACTTGGGGCAGATTCAAGACTATGCTTGATATGTGTCCTCACCATGGGATTCTCGAGCAGGTGTTGGGTCAAAGGTTCTACATGGGGCTCTCAGATAGTATGAAGAATATTTTAGATGCTTCAGTAGGTGGCGCTTTTCTGAGCAAGACTTGGAGAGAGGGCCAAAATTTGCTAGACAAGATGGCTCAAAATTCCGGGTGGAAAACCAAGAATGCTCCTATCACTCCAGTAGTACACTCTGTACCGCTGAATCCATCCAACACTATGGAGGAGAACATGGCAACTTTACTGACACAAATGAGCATCCTGACAAAGAAGGTGGAAGAATCTGGGGTCAAGCAGCAAGTTCACATTGTAGACACTACCAATGGTGGTTTATGCACATCTTGCATTAGCCAACCCATAGGTAATCCATGGGCTGCAGACCAAGAACATCATCACCAACATGAAGATATGCACTATGTAGCAAATTATGGAGGGAAGAGACAGGGTAATCCAAGTTGGGGGCAGCATGCTCCACAGCATTACAGGCCTCCACAACTACAGTATAATGCAGCAGGTATGAGGCCACCACACAACATGGCTCCATATCCTAGACCTCAGAATTTCAGCAATCAGCAGCAGGGATATCATCCACCTCCACCACATCTTAGGGGTAGACATGACGATGGGTTCGCAGAGTTGAAAGCTATGATGTAGCAGGTAATTAGGTCAAATGCCAAAACCAATGAGAGGATAAATGCGCATGACGCAACTATCAAGAATACTGAAGTAGAGGTGGACCAGATTGCTATGTCTCTTAACAATCGTACTCAAGGGACATTACCTACCGATACACAAACAAACCCAAAAGATAAAGTCCCAAAGAAGCTGATGGCAGTGCCTCTGAGAAGTGGTAGAGATCTTGATGCTGAGAAAGAAAGAGAGAGAAGCAACACACAGGCTGAGACACTCACTCGAGTGCCCAGTGAGTTGGATGAGTCCATCGGGTTAACAGAAGTTACAGTCCATCCAATCGCTAAAAATAAAGAGGTGCAGCAGGGAACGGAGAAAGTAGCAGAACAGGTAGAGCAGCAGGTTGAAGAGAAAGTGATAGAAAAAGAAAAGTCCCAAGTCATTGGAAAGAAGAGGCCTCCACCACCATTCCCCCAAAGGTTGGCCAAGCACCAGAAAGAAGAGCAATACAAAACGTTCTTTGATATTCTCAAGCAAATCCAGGTAAACATTCCTTTAATTGAAGCTTTGAAAGAAATGCCTGGGTATGCTAAGATGATGAAAGACTTGATGTTGGGGAAATTTGATTTCCAAGACTTGGCCACCATGACTCTTACTCAGACTTGTAGTGCAGTGGTCTCTAGACCCATTGTTGAGAAGCTATCTGATCCAGGTAGCTTCACCATTCCATGCACTATAGGAAATTATGCCTTTGCAAAGGCATCGTGTGATTTGGGGGAGAGCATTAATCTCATGCCCTTGGTGATTTATAAGAGGTTAGGCATTGGGAGAGCCAGGCCTACCTCCATGTTATTACAGCTTGCTGACAGGACGGTTAAGCGTCCATTTGGTATATTTGATGATGTGCTTATCCATGTAGGGAAGTTCGTGTTTCCCGCTGATTTTGTGATTCTTGACTGCAAGGTGGACAAGGAAATTCTTATAATCTTAGGAAGACCATTCCTAGCCACCAGGAGAGCTCTGATTGATTGTGAGACTGGGGAACTCAAGATGAGGTTGAATGATGGGGAGATCATATTCAATGTGCAAAAATCCATGAGGCGCCCTAGTGAGTTTGCAGATTGCTCTCTTATTGATGCGGTTGATGTGATAGTGGAAACAGACAATGCAGAGTTGACCATTGAAGATCCACTTCAAGCATGCCTAATGAACTTAGAAGAGGTAAATAGTGAAAGTCTAGCAGAATGGGTACTATCTCCGGAAGGCAAGGGGTTTTGGGAGAGAGAGCTTGAATTCGAGCCTCTACATTTACAGAAAAGAGAGACCCCTCCTGCAAATCCATCCATAGAAGAGCCACCAAAGCTTGAGCTTAAACCACTACCATCTCATCTCAGGTATGAATTTCTAGGTCCTAACTCCACTTTACCTGTTATTATCTCATCTGGTTTGTTAGATGTGCATGCTCAAAAGCTTATACAGGTACTAAAAGAATGCAAGACTGCCATTGGGTGGACCATGGCAGACATAAAGGGGATCAGCCCTGCATATTGCATGCATAAGATTCTCCTGGAAGAGGGACACAAACCTTCCAGGGAACATCAAAGAAGGCTGAATCCAAACATGAAGGAAGTGGTGAAGAAAGAGGTAATCGAGTGGCTAGACGCGGGAATCATTTTCCCAATCTCTGGTAGTAGCTGGGTTAGCCTAGTTCAATGTGTGCCAAAGAAAGGTGGCATGACGGTGGTGAAAAACGAGAATAATGAGTTGATCTCAACTAGAACCGTCACCGGGTGGAGAATATGCATGGACTACAGGAAGCTGAATCTAGCCACCCGCAAAGACCACTTCCCACTTCCCTTCATTGATCAAATGCTTGACAGGTTGGCAGGGAGGTCACACTTCTACTTTCTGGATGGATACTGGGGGTACAATAAAATCTCCATAGCCCCCGAGGATAGAGAGAAGACCTCCTTCACATGCCCATATGGCATTTTTTCCTTTAGGAGGATACCATTCAGACTATGCAATGCACCTGCCACATTCCAAAGATGTATGATGGCTATTTTCACCGACATGGTGGAAGACATTATGGAGGATTTCATGGATGATTTCTCAGTGGTAGGGAATTCATTCGATGAATGCCTTGTCAATCTGACAAGAGTGCTGAAACGGTGCATTGAGACAAACTTAGTGCTAAACTGGGAGAAGTGCCATTTTATGGTACAAGAAGGTATAGTATTGTGGCACCGGTTTTCAAGCAAAGGTATTGAGGTAGACCGAGCTAAAGTTGATGTCATTGCAAAGTTGCCTCCACCAACATCCGTCAAGGCCACTAGATGCTTTCTTGGACATGCCGGTTTTTAATGGAGGTTCATCAAGGACTTCTCCAAAATATCAAATCCTCTCTGTAAGTTACTTGAAAAACCCCTTTGTTTTTTCTGATGAATGCAGGATTGCTTTTGAGGAACTGAAGAAGAGGTTGGTCATAGCACCCATCATCATTGGCCCCGACTGGGAGCAACTGTTTGAGCTAATGTGCGATGCAAATGACTATGCAGTGGGGGCAGTGCTTGGCCAAAAGAAAGACAAGCTGATGCATCCAATCTATTATGCTAGTAGGACCTTGAGTGGAGCACAACTAACTACACAGTGACGGAAAAGGAGATGCTTGCGGTCGTGTTCGCGTTTGATAAATTCCGGTCCTATCTCATAGGATCCAAGGTAATTGTATACACTGACCATGCAGCTTTAAGATACTTAATTGATAAAAAGGACTCTAAGCCGCGCCTAATTCGTTGGGTGATGCTTCTCCAAGAGTTCGACCTTGAAATACGTGATAGAAAGGGCACCAAAAATCTAGTCGCTGATCATTTGTCACGACTTGAAGGAGCTAAAATAGTCAAAGAGAGTGGGGAAATTATGGAAACCTTTCCAGATGAGCAGCTTCTCACCACCACTCTCATTGAAGCGCCATGGTATGCATATTATGCAAATTACCTGGCCAGCGGTATTGTTCCTCACGACCTCTCGTCGGTCCAGAGGAAAAGATTTTTTCGTGAAAGCCAGCTTTATTATTGGGATGAACCCTATTTGTTTTGGATATGTCTCGATAATATGATTCGGAGATGCGTCCCCGAGATAGAACAATCTTCTGTTTTGCAGGCATGTCACGCTTCAGCATATGGTGGTCACTTTGGAGGAGTGCGAACAGCTGCCCTAATACTTGAGGCCGGTTTCTATTGGCCAACGGTGTTTAAAGATGCACACTTGTGGGTGAAGGATTGCAATGAATGTCAACGCAGCGGGAACATCTCCTGGCATCATGAAATGCCAATGTACCCAATCCAGCAAGTAGAAGTGTTCGACATCTGGGGAATAGACTTCCTGGGGCCCTTTGTCAGCTCATACGGCAATAAGTACATACTTGTTGCGGTAGACTATGTGTCCAAATGGGTGGAAGCTGTAGCATTACCCACCAATTTGCTAAGGTGGTGGTGGGATTTCTGAAGAAAACATTTTCACCCGTTTCGGGACTCCAAGGGCTATCATCAGTGATGGGGGCACACACTTTTGCAACCGGGCGTTTGAAAAATTGTTGGCCAAATATGATGTGAAACACCGAGTTGCAACTCCGTATCACCCACAGATCAGCGGGCAAGTTGAGGTCTCTTACAGGGAGATAAGGAGTGTATTAACAAAAATAGTGAACGCCACTAGGACCGACTGGTCCAGGAAGCTTATTGATGCATTATGGGCTTACAGGACAACATTCAAGACACCAATCGGCATGTCACCATACAAATTGGGGTTTGGGAAAGCTTGTCATCTACCTGTGGAACTAGAGCACAAAGCATGGTGGGCACTGAAGCAATTGAATCTCAGCTAGGATGAAACGGGGAAATCTAGAATGACCGGGTTGCACTAGTTGGAAGAATTCCGGTATTTGGTCTTCGAGAGCACAAGACTGTATAAAGAGCGGAAGAAGCGGATTCACGACCAGAATATCATTGAGCGTAATTTCAAAACCGGGGACAAGGTACTATTATACAATTCGAGATTACGTTTGTTCCTGGGCAAATTAAAATCAAGGTGGTCAGGACCTTTTCGGGTAATTGAGGCATTAGATTCGGGCGCTATGGAAATTCAGACCATTGATGGTTCACGCACATTCAAGGTAAATGGACAGTGGTTGAAACTTTATGTCGGCATGGATGACATCAAGGACAAAGTGGAACTACGGTTAGAGGAACCTCAAAGGTCTAGCGAGCCTTAAAATGCGCTAAGATGAGTCGTGCCGCGACGTTAAATCAGGCGTTACGTGGGAGGCAACCCACGAACTTGTTGTAAGTATACTCATTATAGTTAGTCTATATAAAGAAAAAATAATAATAATTCTGCCAGCAAACAGAAAAATTCAAAGAATGCCTCTGTTCGCGGTTCATCCGCGACCGCGGACGAACAGCAGAAAAAGGCCCTCTCTGAAGTTAATTGTTCGTGGTTCGTCCGCGACCGCGAACGAACCGCAAACGATCGTGGTCAGTTCCGCGGTCTGTAGAAAAATAAATTTTTTTTATTCTATTCTTTTCCCTCCCCTCTTTAATAACCATAAAATATTAACTCCCCCTCCCCCCCTTATTCTTCAACATCAGCCGCCACTCCCTCCCCAACTCCCTTTCTCTCTCTAAATTATCTCCTCCTTCTCTCTACTATCTCTCTTCTATTCTTCTCCAAACAATCCCTCTACTTCACTCCTATTCTTCTACTATACTCCATAGTAAGTCTTCTCCTTTTGTTTTTCCTTTTTTCTTTTTTTAGTTCTTTAATTTTTATTATTAGTTTGGTAGATTTAATTAGTAAATATTAGTTTAACTTGTAAAATATGTATTATATATTGCTATTATTAGTAGAATCCATATATATTACTTGATTTGTGTAGTAGAATGTTATATGATTTTTTGTGAACCTATTGGTATTGATGGGATTATGGTAGAGATTGTGTTGTTGGGTCTCCAATTTAGTTAATAATGTTAATTTGTTTGTTGCTTAGGAGACCCATGTGTTGGTTATTATAATTGATGAGTGGTTGGCCTTGGTGGGCATTTGTTGTTGTAGTATTTGGTTATTAAACTTCAAGGGCAGATATTGCCCAATTAGTTAGTTGTTTGTTATTGTATATGATTGGTGATGGTGTAGGTTTATTGGGTCATGTTAGATTGCCAAAATACATAAGTGTGGGGTGCTTGAGGTGAATTGGTGAAATTGTTAGATACGTGGTTAAGTATAGGAGTTATGGGATGATAGCACTAAAGAGACGATTGTTGTAATCCACGGATGGTGAAGTCTAAGTAACCAACCGATGTTCTAACATTATGCAAATTTTTGGTTGTTCTCTTTTGTGCAGGATCATGGCCCCTAAAAGATCAAGGCAGGGAGCTAGCTTGTCTAGGAAACCAACATATGACGAGTCGAGGTTCGCCAGCGAGGAGGCGGAAGATGACTTCGACGCCAATGCAGCTAAGTCCTGGCTCCAGGAAGTTGAAATTGACAGGTTAGCCATTTGGTCTGAAAAGCCCGAGATATATGATGAAATTCGCTGCCGCGAAATAGAGTTCCTATTTGACGCACCAGCCCTCGTGAACAAGATGCTGGTTAGGGAGTTTTATGCCAATGCTCCCTACGGGATGGCTAGGAGGGTATTCGTCCGAGGTAAGTACGTCTACGCCCATGAACATGCTATTAGGCAGGCTCTTAGACTTCCAAATCATACTGGTGATGTGGACTACTACCACGATAGGCCTGGTGTCACCTGGGACATGCTAATTCAGGCCTTTTGTGTTGATGGCATCCCTGTTTGTATAAGAAACAAAACACTCCATTCTAACTACTTTACACACACTGCTAAATGTTGGTTTTCAATCATATATAACCGGCTCTTTCCCTCCAGCAACACCACTGACGTAAACTTTAATAGGGCACTTCTAACATGGTGTTTTCTCACACAGCGGGGTGTGGACATCGCCCGCTTGATTAGTGACGAGATGGTGATGAGAGGATCCCTCAAAGCCAAGGGTTTTTATTACCCATCTCTCGTCACTGCTTTATGTCTCAGCCATTAGACTCCGGTCCTTGCCACGGACGGTGATCTCCAACCAAAAGCTCCATTCAGAGCTTCTCAAATCCGGGTGGGCCGAGACAATGATCCAATTAACTTGGATGTTGAGGTTGACCCTGTGCCAGTTGCCCGGGCCAGGCATTCCACTGACTCATCCGGACCTTCCAGGCACGCTCACCATGGAGCGAGTATGTCTAGGTCCGAATCTACCAGACCTATGATTAGGTCCATGGAGGAGGAGGTTGTGGACTTACGCACCTCCGTAGATGGCCTACACACGCGCTTAGACGCGATGTCACAGAGGCAAGCTCGGTCGAAAAGC